>JAJMGI010000053.1:0-12515 GCA_030568615.1 Suhomyces bokatorum | reverse complement strand
CAGTTGGGGAGGAGGGGCAAGGGGGTGGCTCTGTTGGTGGGGGTCTGACTTGGTGGTCTGGGTGTGTCTGGGTGGTGTTTGTGGAGGCTGAAAAGTGTCTGGTGCAGCACGGGTAGAATGAGTGAGGGTGTGAGGAAGTGAGGATGTTAGTGAGTGAAAAGTGTCTGGTGCGCCATGCAATGCGGCAGCGCAGGCACTGCTCCGGTTCGTGCATGGAGGTGCAGAACGCATGGAGAGAGCCGAGGGTGCCGAGTGGGGGAGAGCCCTTCTCAGTGAGTGGGCTAGTTAGGAGAGACGGCAAGAGGGGGGGGAAGCGGTGCCCTTTGCGGTCGTTTCACACGATCACATGTGGGAGTTGTGGGCTTCTATTGCAGAACCCCTCGCGTTGCTATCATGTGCATCGATGCAGTCCAACAGGTACGCGCCCCACATGAGGGCCCCTGTGGTATCGGGACGTCACGTGAGAGAGGATGGAGAATAGGTGATATGGATATGGATGTTTCCTGATCGGGCAACTCCTGTAATGATGTGAAGATGAGGCTAAATGGGTGAATACGGAAAGTGGACACTGTGTATGGACCTATGGACTCCATGGAGGGGATGGACATGGACTCTATAGAGTGATTCTATGCATACGGACTCTATAGAGTGGTTCTATGGATATGGACTCTATAGAGTGATTCTATGCAAACGGACTCTATAGAGTGATTCTATGGATATGGACTTATAGAGTGGTTCTATGCATGGATACGATTTCTGCTGGTTCCAGTCATTTGGTACGATACGACTCATCGAACTACAGTCTGTGGAAATGTGGGGTCTGCCTATCGTGTAGCTGGCCCAAAATGGCTTTCGCAGACTTTCGCAATTGTGCATAGCCTCGGCCATATAATAGCCATCATATATTATGATAATATGACGACATTATATATCCACTTCCATAGATTGGCTCGTATTTGTTGGTATTTGTTGAGTGGATCTCTGGCACGTGTTGTTTTGACGTTCTCCACAAATGCCCCTACTTTTGAGATACTACTTCAGATCCTCTACAGTCCACATGCTTCGTGTAGATGCACCATGCAATACCTCATGCACCGCCCATGCACTGGCATGCACCTCGCGCCCAAACAGGCAGACATAAACATTCTCTGGGCCATCGTGTGACATGCAGCAAGACTGTGATTGCGACTTCCAAATAGGGACATCGGGCTGTTCCAACAATGCTATTGTTGGTCTAAGATTGACCCAGCCTTGCCCCGCATCTGACATCATAATGTCAGACATTATATCTATCTACATGATGGCATTATATCTACATGGTAACAATATATCTACATGATAACTGTCAACATATCTACTTTATAACATTCCACTCATATCTACTTGATAACTGTCATCATATCTATCTAGAAAAGGGTTTGTACCTATACTGCCTTAATTTGTGCTAAAGCATCTTCAGGGGTAGTCGTTTATACTCGCTTCTTTCTCTTCTTTCCATTTTCCGCAATGGGCACTTGTTGCCTTTTATGTGGTTCCATAACTGGGATCCATATATTTCCTCCTTTGTGTATTCCCTTGTATGGACTGTCTTCTCGGCATTGGCTGGTGTCTGATGACACAATTGTGTCAACTAAAGTGGATCTGGCTAATGTGACTATTTCTGCATTTGATCTATCCTCGTTAATTGTTAATTTCTAAACAGCACATGCTAAATTGAAATGTATTGGTTGTACTATATTAATCATGGCTTCTGTCAGTATGTCAGTATTTGAGTTGCTACTATTCCACTTTGTATGGATCCGTAAAGCAGGTGGTTACCTTAGATAAGAACAATTTATTTCTTTGAAAAGTTGGGTGACTTGAATGAACTGAGTGATTAATATGGTCCAGAAGATAGAAAGGTGGTATAGGAGTGTATGGAATGTGTTGATATGGCCAAAAGCTTCGAGTTTGGAATTTTCCTAGTATCAATGGGTTGAATCAAATATAGCAAAGAATGTAGTGTTATATTGACTGTTCCATTGATCCCAATGAAGTGGGACTACGAGATACAATTTCTGATCAGAAACCCAATTTAGAGCTCTTATTGTGGCTATATTTTGTCTTCCTCAAAATATTGATATTCTAAGTGGTTTTATTGAGTGTCATCTCCTCATTAGGGTCCATTTACCCTGACTTCTCAATACTCTTTCTTTTGCAATATTTGGACCCTTCCATTTCACCTCTACTCACATTAATTCGTTTTCTTGCAATATTGGACCCTTCCATTTCACTTCTTCGCTTCCATCTACTCACATTAATTCTTGCTCTCATTCCTATTTCTTTACATAAATCAAGAGCCCTTCGGAAGGGTTTCCACTTTTATCTCAATAATCGTCACCCTTTGTAACCACCTCCTTCTTGTGTGGATGCAATAAGATAGTGTGCTCAAACTGAGCAGTGTAACTGCCCTTGATGTCCACAATTGGTGGGTAGTCCTCAACTATTCCCGATCTGACCAATTGGTTCAATGCCAACAAATACTTGTCTTCTCCGGTTCTTTCCAAGTATCTACGACACCATGGCAAAGTTCCGAAGTGCTGCTTGATGTTGGCCAACAACTGCAGGGCTCTCTCGGTTGGGGGACGGATATGGTCGATGTTCTGGTTGATGGCATAGTGAGAACATTCGCCTTCAGGAAGAACGTAACCGTTTCCTGTGGATCCAAACGTCTCGATAGCAAAGGTCTCGCCTTCCTCCATCTTTGTCATGTCTCCGTTGGCCACAATGGGGACGGTTTTTCCCGAATGGATGATGAAATCGCCAATATTGTGGCCATTCAAGTTCTTGATACATTTGATAGGAAGGAGCTTTCCGTTCTCTTCCATCTCGTAGGACTCCATGACCTCCTGGACGGCAGCACCGATGTCGTTCAATCTGACATCGATACCGGACTCTCTGATTCCGGTATAGGTGGCTTCCCGAACCGCCTCCATGATGGTATCGTACTTTCCAGTCTCGTTGAAAGTCATGGTAAAGGCGGAATCACAGATACGGCCGTTCACGTGGACTCCAATGTCCACCTTCATGATGTCGTCCTTGCCCAAAGTGAGCTTGTCGCCGGTATTGGGGGTGTAATGGGCTGCAACGTGGTTAAGAGACAAACCAGTAGGAAATCCAATACCTGCCTTCAACGTGTGGTCTGCAGCGGCATATGAACGGACTGAGTTCTCAATGAGGTCTGCAATCTCGGTCATGGCCATTCCGGGCTTGATCGAAGACTGGGCCTTTCTTCTGACTCTTCTGTGGATCTCCGCCCCCTTGCGGAAGTCTTCCCATTTATTGTTCTGTTGACGGTCCAAGTACCTCAATTCTTCGGAAGTAGTACGATGGCTGTTGACTTCCAATGGATACTCCTGCCATTCGCCCTCTGGAAACACTCCTTCGGGGTACAGCGAGTCGATACTGGTGATCTTCTTCTTCTTCTTGTTCTTCTTCTTTTTCTTCTTTTCAGCGTCTCCGGCTTCCGTTTCGGCTCCTTCTTTTTGCTCAATGTCTTTCTCTAGCTCGGCTGCTACAGGAGCTTCCGAAATATCAAGCTTTTCCACCTTGGGAAGGCCGGGAGTGGCGGTTGCTGTTTCTTGAGACATGATGGTTAAATTTTTTGAGATGATGTAATTGCGACCTAATATAGAACGTAGATTTAGATGATAACCATTAGTGAAACAGTGAGTAAATGAGAAAGGTATGTGATGAAAAGGTTATATACACTGTTAGTAGCTTTAGTTAAAGCTATTCAAACTATTAGAATAGTGTGATCAAAGCTTTAGTAAACTCTATTCTTAGCATTCATATACTATTTTAGAGAATAAGTTTATGTGTGCTAATCGCTATTTTTCACACTTTCTCTAAATCCGGGAAAATGGTGTCTTTGGAGTAATAGCATTGAAAAGTGTTCTATTGCTGGACTTGGGTAGAATTTAGTTTGCAGAAAATTGTTTGTACTGTGGATTTTTTGCATTTCATGAATATATTCATTAGTAACTATTCAATCATTTGGCACAGTAAGAATTCAAGATTAAATTCATATGATCCCAGAAGACTGTGAATAGATCCTATTTTGAAGGTAATTCTTTGGGAGTATCGAATTCAGCCGTTATTTTTGAAATTTCTGTCCAGGCTTATTCTTTTTGAATTCATAGTATGAGAAGTTTCTTGTAGAAAGTTGTTCTTTTCTTGCAGAAACAGGCGTCAAAGAAATGTAGGGTGGCATTTCCATTTCAGCTCAGAATCTTCCTTTAATCCAATGCTGTTCACTTACTAGTCTTGTTTATTTTGATTATAAGATAGTCATTTTGGTTACATCATCTCAATCTAATTATTTTTCATTTTATTGTCTAGAATGCTCAAAATAATAGCCACCTATTCTACTTTTAAGGTACATTGTCTGATAATATTAAAAGTATAAAACATGTTTAGTTATCCAATTCAGATTTTCTTTTGGGTGCAAAATCGTCAGGAACTTAACAACAATAGATTCAATTCTACAAGGTTACTACAAGATTAATCAATATTCCTCTATTATAATACAGTGCTATTAAAAATACAACCAAGAACTGAAATCCGCCCAATCCGATTATTTTGGTGTGGAATTAGTTCCCGGTCCATTTCCATAAAGCACTTTGTTGAAATTAAGCACTTTTCCGTCCACTTTGGGCTTGTTTTCAGAGTTTCCAGCCCCGGGACCAGTATTATTTATTAAATTGTTGAAGTCGGGTGTCCGCAACAAGTTTTTGTTCAATTCGTTATGAATATTGACTCCACCTGGCGATGGAGTGAAGAAGTTGACATAGTCGCTCATATTGAAGCCGGTAGGGGTAAGGGTCAAGCCAGAAGAAGGAAGCCCGGAGTTTCCATTTATCAAGTTGTTAAACAAGTTCATTGAAGGGGTGAGTCTATTTTGAGGAGTTCTGGTGACATTGGTGACGTGACGTTTGGGTGTGACTGGAGGAGGTGCAATGAAGGAATTAGCTCCACCAGAGTTGGTGTGTTTCTGTGAGAAGTTCAAGGAACCTGACGATGTAGGAGCGCTTGAGTTGATTGGATGTTGCATGCTGACAGCTCTGGGTGTATGAGAGAAGAAAGGTTTAGCTGGGGAGGGCGAGGTAGCCAAGTACATTAACAAATCAGCTCCTTCTTCATCATTATAAGCTTCTCCTCCATTGGTGCTTGGCCGTGACTGTGTGGGGGTCTTGAGAAGGCCATTTGTGTTCACGGTCAATTCCCGCTTAAGCAAAGTAGGAGTGGTTTGCTGAGGAGAATCCTTGTTCTTCTTCTCTGCCTTGGATGCAGTTAATTCGAGAGAAGGCTTCAAGGAAGCCTGCTGCTTCGAAGGGGTGTTTGGACGCGAGACTTCCTCGAGAATCATCTGGGGCTGTTTCTCCTTCAACGGCGAGGATTTTCTCTTCTTGATGGGTGACTCTAGCGACTCTTCTTCGGTGTCTTCGTTGGCGATGTTTTTTAAGGGGGATGAGGTGAGGTAGATGGCAGCCGGGGTCCGGATATGAGTGGGAGACTTGCCGTTGGGGGAGTACAAGTTGGTAGGCGAAGATGACAAGAAAGCAGCACCTGCGGGCGACGAACCGGCGTGTTTTTTGACGACGTAGTTCTTGAGCGGACTGGACTTGAGCATGCCAACGTTGGCAATCGACTTTCCGGGGGAGAACGACTGTTTGGCGGTGATGGACGCCTTGGAGAGCTTCTTCTTGAGCTGCTTGGCTATCTTCTCCAAATCTTCTTTTTTCAACGGCGTTTTAAGCTTGACGGGCACCCCGACGCCGGCAAGGTCGTCCGGGGCCTGTGTCAAAGTGGTGGAGACGTTTTCTCTGCTCATGGTGGGAAGATGGCGGTGGAGTTAGAAAAACGGAAGAGCTGGGGCCAAATGGGGCAAACGGGGGCCGATCGTGGTCAAACTGGGCTCGTTGTGCGTGTTTTTGCCCGGAGATTACACTGGACACGGTTTTGGAGCGTTTTGATGGCGTTCTGGCGGAGTTCTGGCGAGGATGGGCACTTTTCGACAGGAGCAGAACACGATGAGCAGGGCCCGGACACAGACAGCGGGCAGGCAGATGGAGGGGTTTTGGGGGGGATTTTGGGGGCAGACGGCACACGGAAAGGAGCCAACACCAAGAAGAACAATTGCAGAAAAGGATGGAGAAGTGACTGCCAAAGGAGACGTATATAGCTTAGACGATAGCAAGCGCAAAGAAGCAGGGAAGAGAAGGATACGCGTAGGCCAATTTAACCCGAATAGGAAGAAGGGCTCGCAGGGGCGGTCACGTGCGCGGCCACTGCCAGGGGCTGCAGCGAAGGCGGGCGGCCGGATTGGGCGGTGTCTGCATGGAGGTGCATGAAGAGAATAGGACGCCGGAAGGAGAAGAGGACACGGCCAGAATGAGACAGAGACACTGCCAGAATGAGAAGAAGACACGAGAAAACAGGTGAAATCTGTGCAGAGCACCACTCGGGGGTGTAGGGTGTGAAACGTGGCTGCCTACGGAGTTGGTTGGTGTCGTGGTTGGTTGGTGTCTGATGTGGTCTCTGATTATAGTCTGTTGATGGTCTCTCTTGAGCTGTATCATCCTATTCTGTCTGATGATTGACACTGCAGATGTTCCGTTAACAATGCTGGTTGCACGCCATGGGTGGGGTTATCGGCATTCTGCACGCGGACGCACCATGCGCTACAAAACGCTGCGTGCCATGCACCTCCAACACACCACTGTGTTTGTCAGCTGGACACGAAACAGGCCAGTATTCAACAGGACGCGTGCGTCGTCTGGGGCTGGCCAAGGATCGATCGGTATGTGTGATTGTGGCGTAGCACGGCCTCGCAAAGGGCGTATGCCGGGCTGGCTGGGGCTGTTTGCAACAGGTGCATCGTGCGTCGCAGATGCAAGAGAAGCCTCCCTGCCAGACACACTGCAGGGCTGCAGTGTCTGGAGCAGGTTGCTTCGAGGAGGAATACCTTCGTCGTCTGGAACCATATGGCACAGGCCCGTCTTGGCACGGTGCCTGCCCCAGGCTCTCTCGATAGTGCTCGTATTACTTGATTTGGCTGTCGACTAATGATGCCATCGCGTGTTGCAACACACAATAGACTGTCGTCCGCGAGGGGCACGCACACTACCGTCCGGTGTCTGACATCTGCCGACAGCTGCACGAAGCGGGCAGCCCTGTAATCGACAGAACTGACGGTGTAATCACGAAACAGCCTCAGCAACCACCCCGGCCTCCTCCTTAAATCAAGCCATTTCACCCTTTCGCGCTGAAATAACCTTTGGTGTGTCTCACCTCCTCCGCTCCATCGCACACCCGGAATTGCCTACATGTAAGATTTGTCTCAAACGGGCCAACAATGTATTTAACTCTGGTGCATGGCACACTAAGTTGCTTGCTAAATTGGCTAATAAAACGCCAATGTGACCATTGGCTCAGCTACAGCTCGACCGTTGGAAGCGGGAAAGCGCTGGATCGAGCGTGACCCGCTATTGTCGGGCAAAATCGCTCTGGCGACCAGAGAAACAATTGTGGGTGTAGAATTGGCGTACTGTAGAATTGTCTCGATTATTCACCTCCTTTTCCAGTCTCGAGCTTACGGAAATGTGGGCTTCGATGCTATTGTTAGGGCAGCTTTCCCAGACGATTCGAAACAATTTCTCAAGCCTCAAAGCCTTGCAATTAATTATTATTACAGCAATGGGTCTGGTCAGGGTCCGTTTCGTGCATGCGATGTTTGGGACCGACATGTGTGGCTAGTTATCAGCGTGGCGAATGAGCAGCAACTCGACCCTGATAACCATCTATTAATGAATATTCGGAAATTGGAAATTGGAAAATTGGAAAATAGGCAAATTGGCAAATTGCGACAGAAAGCTTAAAATATTTCGACCAATTAAGAACTACCCTGTCTCTACACGTTGCGGCCAGATATGTCTGACCCTTGTAATATTACATTCAGACATTTCCCTTATTCTATGGCATTTTAGGTTTTTCTCTTATCATATGGCCTTCACCCATATCTCGGTATTATTAGGGACCCTGACCATGTCAGACTGTCTTAAAATAATTTCGTAGGTTTGAGACATTGCACAGAGATTCAATTATAGCATATCAGACATTCACAGCAATTCAATTATGGCATTTCAAACGTGTCTCATATTTACACTATTCGAGACCCTGACACATGCATATCATGTCTCACTAATTAGTATTCGAGACCCGACACATGTATTCGATTCATTAATTTTTCACTACCCACTTGAGGTAGTGTGACGAAACCCAATCGAGACATTGATAGGCTCGATAGTATCACGAGATTCATGAATATATTGTTCAGGGTGGCTAATTCTACAATTTTTTGCTTGGACCAAGAAGTTGTACATTACGCCATTATCTATGTCTGAGACCTGAACAAGAAGTGAAAAATTTGAAAATCATGGCAAAATTTGCAAAAAGTAAAATGAATTTCTGGAAGTGTCTTGAATCGAATCTTTTTTCATTGTATCAATTACGGACTTTTCTAAACCCCGAAGTAGATGTTTCTAGAAATGTCTTAGACAACACGTAGGCTTGGAAAATTTCAACTTCATAGTCCACCGCCTTTCCAGTTCATTCACTATCCAAGATGAAAAGAGCAAAAGATCTAAGAAAAACGACACTACAAGCTTCTATTGATTGAAAGGTTGCAGAAGTCGTATACATCGCCCAAATCGCATATATCGCAGCCTTTGCAAGAACGTCATATCCATTATTTGGTCAATAATATACTTAATAATCCATACTTCAATACTCCAATTAGAGTATAGGTTCAAGCCAGAATCACTATTCTGCACCTTGATCAATTTTAATGCACCTCTTACTTCCAGTTAACCCCCAATTCCCCTTTATCTACTATTTTTCCCTCTCTTACTGTGGTGTTCCTATCTTGGAAAAGTGAAATATCGCGCTTATCTGACACGATTTCTACAAAGAACATACACCTTTCTTTCACGCCATGTACCTTCTCATTGCAGTGGGAATCCTGGTCTACTTTCTCTACAAGTTGGTGACCAGTGTCCTTCCCCATTTCCTTCTTGTTCCCCCTCAAGGATGGCAGGATAAGATCAGAAAGGTGGTGGAACACTCCAAGAAGATATACCTTCAAGTGGGCTACAAGAAGTCCAGTTACCGCAGAAGACTCGTTTTGGCCAGCGTGCAGCCTTCCTTCTACACCAATTACATCAACAACAAGCTCAAAGTGAACCCAGACGACTACAACGAGGAGTTTCTCACCGAGTTGCGTCGTCGTGGTGCAGACGATCCAAATAGACGGGTCCTTTACGGCTTCTTCCATCCCTATGCCAACAATGGAGGCGGAGGCGAAAGGGTCTTGTGGCAAGCGGTCAAATCGACCCTTTTGGCCGACGAGAAGAACATCGTGGTCATCTACACCACCAATGTGGAGGCCGAGCCTTTGGCCATCTTGAAGAAGGCAGCAGACAAGTTCCAGATCGCGGATCTTGACGCCAAAAGAGTGGTTTTCATTTACTTGAGACGCTTCGGCAACCTTATCGACGGTCAGTACTGGAAAAGGCTCACTATGGTGGGCCAGTTGTTCGGCTCTTTGCTTTTGGCACTTGAAGCGATGTACCACTTGTCACCCGACGTGTGGATCGATACCATTGGCTTGCCTGGGTCGTTTCTCCCCGTCAGTTTTGGCCTCAAGATCCCAATTCTTGCCTACGTTCACTATCCCATCATTCAAAACGACATGTTCAACAAGTTGAAATTCAGAAAGTTGGTCGATATCCTCAAGGTTAGAACGCCTGGAGACATCAAACAGATTGGAAAGTTGTACTACTGGTCGGCATTGTACTATTTGTACGCATATTTGGGGTCTCTTGTGGATATTGTGTTGACCAATGGAACTTGGACCTATAATCACCTTTCTGGAATTTTCGTGCTTAACAAAGGTTTGGGACACAAGATCGACATTCTCTATCCCCCATGTGGCACGGAGAACCTCCAGCTTGAGGCCTCGAACGCCCCAAAGCAGAACAAGTTGTTGTATATTGCCCAATTCAGACCCGAAAAACGTCACAATTTGCTTCTCGATGAATATGCCAAGTTTTTGGACCAGTTCAAAAACGTCAAACTCAGCATCAAGAACCTTCCCACAATTGTGTTTTTGGGAAGTTGCAGAACGGCAGACGACACCGCTACTCTTGTCAGCGTCAAGGAACGTGCAGCTGAATTAAACATTGCAGAATATGTGGAATTTGTCGTTGATTGCTCGTATGCCGAGGTTATTGCATGGTTAGGAAGAGCCAAGTATGGACTCAACGGAATGTGGAATGAGCATTTCGGAATAGGTGTTGTGGAGTACATGGGACAGGTGATACCTCTCTGTCATGCTTCTGCTGGTCCGTTTTTGGACATTGTTACTACCTGGAATAACGAGAAAAAGTATCCCGATTGGCACAATGACACCGGATTCTTTTTCAAGAGTGAAATGGATCCTGATTTCGATATCAAGGTGCAAGAAAAGCCCGGAACTGTGGGCTCTGAGCTTGTATTTGAAGAGAATGGAGAGAAGTTGAAATTTCCATCTTTTGCTGGATTATTACAACGGTTGTTTATAGAACAGCCAGAGCTTGTTTCCGAAGAGAAGTTGAAGGAAATGAGATCTAATGGTGCCAAGTTGGTGTTGGAGAAGTTTTCCAACCGGACATTCGATGAACAGTGGATGAAATATATCCATGAATTGGAGCAGATGGAGGTTGCATATAGATTGGAGAGAAGGGGCCAAGTAGAACAGGTGCATTGAATAGATTTACAAGAAAGAATAGAGTGTGTAGAATATATGGAGGCTTTTCAAGAAATAATAGAGTCTGTAGAATATATGGAGGCGTTTCAAGAAATAATAGAGTCTGTAGAATATATGGAGGCTTTTCAAGGGGCACGATGTTGATTAATTAGGTGAAAATTTGATATGGATTCTCTATACTATAAGGATTAATTAATGCAACGAAGAGTAGGTACACTCTCGAATAATATCATGATTATGTATACTACCTCCAGCCATAATGTCTGATTACTTCACTATGATAATTGTAAAATTATATTGTGTTTCTATCTATATAAATATTCTTTCTGAAAGGAAATATCGGCAATCGATTGATACTACTCCATTTTGCTGGACTTTCTACAATTTTCAATTCACTAAAATATACATCCTCGCTAATATAATACCCACCACTAAAACTATTTATATTCTCTCTATCAAAATATCTGAATATTGTAATGTTGATCATCTTTCTAGCAGATCAATTACAAGATCCATTACATAGCTAATAGAATAATTGGAATATAATTGGTGAGTTTCAATTTCGTAGTTAGAGTATTCATATTTGATTCACTACATATATGAAGAATTCGTATAATTCTCGCTTCATCCTTGTCATGCAGTGATATTGCAATATTGATACACTCAATCCTTGGATATGCACCAAACTGGAGCAATTGCCCCAATCTGCATTAATTGTCCCAAGTTATGCACCAAAATTCCCATTGACAAATACTTCTAAATTATGATATCTTCTTAATCTAACAATGTTAGAATTTTCTCAGTATATGGACTGAAAATTCTACCAAATCTAAACTATCAATAACACTGAAACTTCAATCTATTGATCTAACTCTGGATATCGCTTATTTCTGACCAATTTCACCAAACAAACTCCAATATCAATCTACAATGACCATGCCTTCTGAAATCAAGTACTAGCTGTTTATCATTATAAGTATCTAACTATAATACTTTCACCATATTCACCAAAATTCTCACTAATTCGTAACCTTGATGACCGAATAATTCTAGTTCTGATCAATTCAAATCATACAGTGCCCATGCCTTAAAAACACTCTTGGATGTTCTCGTTATAAATCCCACATTAATATATACTCCAACATACACTATGCGAATAAATCACTATATTCTCACTGTAAATTCACAATATATTCTCACTGTAAATTCACACTATATTCTCACTATTCACACTATATTCACACTATATTCACACTATATTCTCACTTATACTTATACTATATTCTCTATTCTCACTATATTCTCACTTATACTTATGCTATATTCTATATACTCACTATATTCTCACTTATACTATATGGATATATTCTCACTATATATTCTGACTATGCATGCTCACTATATTCTCTATTCTCACTATATTCTATTTCTCACTATATTCTCTATTTCACCATACTCTAAAATTTCTCACTTTCGCAATCGTTGATCTGCACCAAACCAACACAATTCCACCAATTCACCCCCACCACACCCCCACCACACCCCCCAAACCCCCCACCCCCCCCAACCCCCCCCACAACCCCCCCCCCCCCTCCCCCCCCCCCCATCCCCCCCCCCCCCCCCCCCCCCCCCCCCCCCCCCCCCCCCCCCCCCCCCCCCCCCCCCCCCC
>JAJMGI010000052.1:0-14038 GCA_030568615.1 Suhomyces bokatorum | reverse complement strand
GACCACCAACGCTGATGGCTCTGTCTCCACCGACACCGGTGTTGTGATTGTGTCTACTGACTCCAACGGTGCTCCCGAGACCACCACTTCCGTTGTCTCTGGTTCATTGATTGTGGTATCTTCTGATAGTCAAGTTGGCGTTAGCACTACTCTTTGTGCTAGAGATGGTTCTGGATGTGGGGAAGAAAATACGACTTTCACTATAAGTTTCAAGAGTACTGAATCTGATGGATCAGTAGTTACCGAGACAGGAGTTGTTGTTGTTACTACTGATTCTAATGGCTCTCCACATACAACAACATCTGTCGTGTCTGGCTCTGCATCTGGATCGCCATTCACTACCTACACCACTGAGGTTCCTGTTACTAATGCCGATGGATCTGTTAGCACCGAAACCGAGGTTGTTGTTGTCACCACCAACTCCAACGGAGCTGTTGTGACTTCCTCTTCTGTCGTGTCTGGCTCTGCATCTGGATCGCCATTCACTACCTACACCACTGAGGTTCCTGTTACTAATGCCGATGGATCTGTTAGCACCGAAACCGAGGTTGTTGTTGTCACCACCAACTCCAACGGAGCTGTTGTGACTTCCTCTTCTGTCGTGTCTGGCTCTGCATCTGGATCGCCATTCACTACCTACACCACTGAGGTTCCTGTTACTAATGCCGATGGATCTGTTAGCACCGAAACCGAGGTTGTTGTTGTCACCACCAACTCCAACGGAGCTGTTGTGACTTCCTCTTCTGTCGTGTCTGGCTCTGCATCTGGATCGCCATTCACTACCTACACCACTGAGGTTCCTGTTACTAATGCCGATGGATCTGTTAGCACTCAAACTGGTGTCGTCGTCGTGTCAACTGACTCCAACGGTGCTGTCGTGACTGCTTCTTCTTCTGTCGCTTCTGGAGTTGATACTGTTGTTGCTACCCTTCTGACTGTCTGTTATAGGGATGGTTCTCGTTGTATTACCATGTCTTCTGGTACAGGCGATTCATTTTCACAAACTACTGCGTATACATCGATTCAAACTCAATTGTCTTCATCAGCTGTGGCCACGAAAGCCTCTACCCATACAGTTCCAGTTGATAATGGTTCAGGATCTGTAGGAACCTCCTTTGGGATGTTGATTTTGATTGTTGGATCTTTATTATTGTGATGCGAACTTTGTATATTATAAGTATTTATAATTAATAGTTATTTGTTTAGATTTGAGTTAGGATTGTAGGTAGCATATATTTAATTGGGCATCAAAACTGACATGCTTTTATTTACATCGTTGTCAATATGTTTTGTTTAGTGTACGAATAGAGGTCAAAAAGGTGAAGAGGCGAGAGAACTCTAATAAGGTAATTGAAAAGACCAATTAGGATTCTGTGATGTGGAAGAGGTGAAGTGAATGGAGTAACATTCAGTTTAGATAACAGCTAATTGTGGTATATCATCTATCTACTATTCTTGTTGAATAGTTAATGCAGAAGATATCGAAAAACTTAGTACAGTGTTTTCTTTCGGATTTCGTACTTCTGATAGTTTGCTACTTTTGCAGCACTAGATTTTTGCATTGGATAGGTGGGAAAGAATTTTCAATTGGAGTAAAAATTGTTGAAGACACTTGGTTAATTAAGTCGCTACTCCATTTTTAAATGGAGCAACAAAGATTTATACAGTTCCAATATTTCTATTTTCTTTGATAAGCCTCTGCATTTTAGACTTCTTAATTCGAAGTCCCATTTGCATACTTTCATTCCCCTTAATTAGCTATTGTGGAAATGTAAAATATACTTCAGCGAAAACATTTTGGGCATTTGTTTCACCCAAAAAGCATTTATTTAGAAATTTTAATACTTGACTCAAGAAAAGATTAGTGGAAAGATGAGTGCAGCCAAATTGTCCCACTCTCTTTCCCTGTACAAATTAAGAGGTTGCTTGGCCAAAAATTTGGATGCGAAAATAATAAGAAAAATATCTCGATTGAGTCCATGTGCAAGAACAAAATATAATAGGAATGTGAAATTTGCAAGAAGCACGTTATAGTACACACTTTGAAGCCTGTGCGTCAGCATTATTCCAGAACGCCAATTGGAATTGAACATGTAAGTCTTTGCTTTTCCAGAATGAAGTGCCGAATTAGCAAAGTCTAATGTCAAATATAGTAATAATCTGTAGATTTTTACGCGGTTTTTTCTTTCCTCCAATAAAATTAGAGCCCAATACATGCGTTGAGACACTTTGCAGTATTGCTCATCAATTTACCGTTATACATGGAAATAAAATGCACTTTGGTGTTCATTAGACTCAAGTGTGCATGCAAGTGGGTGAACGAGATTTTGAATAAACTCAAGAGGTTTCGCTACCTCCATCAAAAACTGATGTTTTCAACACTTCTTCCTTAATCCTTCCTTAATTATTTTGGTCTGCTCTCTGTTCATTAGTTCTCAAATTCTTACAACCTCAAGACTTAGCATGTTTCATGTACTAATAAGCACTAGTACATCCAGTAGAAATTACATTGACGTATCTGCAAGGTATGAAATAGGGTCAGATGTACAAAAAACCTGCAGAAATCTGAACGGAAGAAGTTATGGTGCAGCTCCTGGTACCCAACAATTATGATACTAGGCACGAAAAGCTGGCATATGTTGACCCATATCTTGCTATTAGGGAGGTATGCAATTCTTGGAACTCGCTCTGGAAATTCATAGTTTACATAATCTCTACGTGGTGCTCTCTTGTATGTGATTTTATCCTTGGTGGCAGCATTTAAATTTTTCCTCCGTTTCTAAATCCATTTTAATGGTTGCAAAATTATATATAACGAGTTGAAGATTAAAGATGTATATATAAATTATTTTATAGTAAGTGAAGGGTGTTAGTTGTGAACGTAAGGTGGGTTGATAATCTAGTTCTAACTTGAGATTTTTCGTAATTAGCAAATATACCCTAGAATTGCTTGACATCAGTCCACCGTCACTGTTTCATGTCTCATTCTTCCACCCAAAAGTATTCCCAAATATGTATTTATATACTACTATTCTACCCACATAACTTTTCAAATAATACCATCAATCCAAAATATTATGTTGAAATCGGTGGTTACTCTAGCGGTGCTTTTTGCAACCACGCTTGCAGTAACAATTTCACTGAATACAGTGTCCATAGGAACGCTCAATGTGGACCTTCACCATATTATTATCGATGATAATGTATACTGGTCCATTATTGACAATGCTAAGTTAATTGTACCCGACTTTCTTGAAGTTGGCAAAGGAAGTGGTTTTTATGTGACTTCTACTACAAATTCAGTTGCTTTGACCGTTGATCTTTCTGAAGAGCACACCTTTACCGTAAATAGAGGAATCGTTGCATTCAATTCATTAAGTTCGATGACAGCTCCTTCTTATACACTCTCTGGTGCATCATTCTTAAATGAAGGGCAAATTTGGATGGGGGCTGATGGCTCCGTTGGAAAGCCAAAAATGGACATCACTACTCTGCAATGGACTAACAACGGTCTCTTGACTTTCTATCAAAACAAGAGATCTGATGGAATTGCCAGAATTGGTGATAAATCACTTGTTACCAACGCAGGTCAAATTTGTCTTCACAACCATGTCCTTGAACAACAAGATGATATTTCGGGTGCAGGATGTATTACTGCTGAAGGAGAATCTACAATCTGGATCCTGAATCCAGAAGCAAAAATATCCTCTAGCCAAACGTTTTTCTTGGATGGACCTAAAGCAAGTCTAAGAATTAGTTCTCCAGGCAAGCAGACTAATTGGCTTTCCGTCAAAGGATTTGGCAAAGGCAATATTATTGGTTTGAGCGAGCCCTTAAGAAACAGATGGTTTTCTAAACAATATGAATACGATGACGTTAGTGGCTCATTGACACTTTATGGAAGTAAGGATACTTATGTGTTCATGATTGGAAAAGGATACGCTCCTAATCTTTTCGAAGTTGTTGATCTAGCTGAGTATGGTCCTATGTTCACCACTGTCAAGAAGGGAGCTGTTCGGTATAATGCTTACCTTCCATCATCTGCTACCCCACATAATTGCCAGCTTTGTAAATCGTTTCCTCCAGTTCCAACCACCAGTACTTCTTCATAGTGACATAGTTATGAAATAGAACCTTTACTATCAAAACATCCGGGCCTGTTGAATAAGTAACCTTGATGTCTTCTGCTGAGTGGCTCAATAAAGTTTCAGCTTTGAGTGCTTGTGTGAAATATATAGTTTGGATTATTTTAAGTCTGGGCTTATTCTCTGGTCAACATTTTTTACTTAGCTGCATAGAGTAGAAGTGGATTAACTAATCTTTCACATCCTAGATTACAATTAAAATTGACAATCTCTTAGATTCTATCAAGAGTAGCTCCGCGTAATAATCATAACTTAGCGCCATTACAATTGATCTAATTTTCTTGGGAACAGTTGCTTTTGGCCAAAAAATTTCGCACTCCTATTTTCAAGAATAGGATCGAGAACCGAATACCCATGCAAAGAAAACTTAAAGCTAGATTTATAGAAAATCCGTAGATACAGGAATGAGAGGGAGTGATGTTGCCTATTATGTATCTTAGTTATTTTAAATTGACAATTTTAGATTATTGGAGATTGTATAAAATTTACGAAAAATTGAAAAAGTAAATAATTTTTTAAGTCCATGCTGAACAAATAATTCTTAATTTTTACAATAACTTGATGATTGAGCGTGGTCTCCAAGCCATTACACTGTCTGTTTCTTTAAATCTGTCAATTTCCCAATTCTGGAGCCTAAAGTCTGGAACAAAACTGTACCAACTGAATAACCTTTTCCATTTGTCGATTCTGATGGTGCAATATTTAGAAGTTGCGTGGATGCTCAATTCGAATCAAAATGGGTTGAAATTGGAAGACTGCAGAAAAGTGTTCCAAGATAAATTTCGATTAAAGAAGGAATCAACGGAGTCGAAAGGGATTGCTGAGACTGTGGCGCATTATTAGACATCAAAAATCCCTTCAGATCTAGCAGCGTATTTATTTCTCACCAAAAAAGTTGCAAACAAGTTTTAGTGTAGTTTGGTATGGAGTCCTACTGATTTATCGCATACTTATGGGGAATGTTGAAAAGTTAGCAATTGTCCCACCTGGGTCAAATTTTGGCCTTGCGATGCGAAATTAAAGACAACTTGTGAGGTATCAGAAGATTATTTCTAATCCAGAGGAATGAACAAAGGTAATTCCTATCTATTAGAAAATCATTTAAAGAAACATATTTTTGTATTGCTCTCCAGTTATTCGAATATTGAAAAATCTTGGTGCCTACTTGACCTTGCTGAAGATTGCATTTTATTCCTGCAGCAAGTGCAAAGAAGTGACGTGTCTCTGTACAATATTAAGGTAAAAGTCTAACATAGGATACCTAAGCGAATAGGAGTTCATACCCTTCATGATATCCGATTTCGCGGTAAATCGAGAATATTGATATTCAAAATTTCAGACGGTTCACATAAATGGGAACCAATTACATCACGCATTATTGTATTCAAACGTCAAACACACGGACAAGTAGCATGTCTTCCAAAGAACCACTGAGTTGTTTACAGTATAAAAATTCTTCTCTCAAACCAAAAGGATCATAAAAGCACAGTTACACTCCAAACACTTCGAAATCTATCCAATATATTATCCCCCACACCCAGGGTTTCAGAATTTTGCAAAAGGTCGTGCTTTTGCTCACGAAAACAATATTATCATCAAGAAAATCAGAGAAATCCCAATCCCAGAATCTAGATGTGAACTATCAAGATAATAAAAACAAGTTAATTCAATTTATTAAAATATAATACACAAGCTCTCAAATCAGAATAAATATGATACAATCAACATGATTATTATCCCCGAACCAGTCTTAATAGAGCTTGAACCATTATCAGCTGTAATTGTACTGGTGATGAAATTCGTACTTTCAGACACGGAAGATAACTGGGAGATTCTTGTAGCTGAGGAAGAGCTAGAAGTAACCAAAGTAGCAGTACTTCTAGTAACACAATCAGAACCATCCTTGGTGCAAATATTCAGATCAGAAATAGTGGTAGAATCAATAGCGGGAACAGCCAGGCTTGTAGTCACAATAGATCCAGCAGAGTCGGTGGAAATGATGATAACGTCAGTCTCAGTAGACACGGAACCATCAGTCTTGGTAGAAGTGATCTCGGTGGTGTAGGTAGTACAAGGAGAATCAGTTTGAGATCCAGTCACGACAGAAGTGGAGGTCACAGCAGATCCAGCAGAGTCGGTGGAAATGATGATAACGTCAGTCTCGGTGGTCACAGAACCATCAGTCTTGGTAGAAGTGATCTCGGTGGTGTATGTGGTACAAGGAGCATCAGTCTCAGTAACGGTAGAAGTGGAAGTCACAGCAGATCCAGCAGAGTCGGTGGAAATGATGATAACGTCAGTCTCGGTAGTCACGGAACCATCAGTCTTGGTAGAAGTGATCTCGGTGGTGTAGGTAGTACAAGGAGAATCAGTTTGAGATCCAGTCACGACAGAAGTGGAGGTCACAGCAGATCCAGCAGAGTCGGTGGAAATGATGATAACGTCAGTCTCGGTGGTCACAGAACCATCAGTCTTGGTAGAAATGATCTCGGTGGTGTAGGTAGTACAAGGAGAATCAGTTTGAGATCCAGTCACGACAGAAGTGGAGGTCACAGCAGATCCAGCAGAGTCGGTGGAAATGATGATAACGTCAGTCTCGGTGGTCACAGAACCATCAGTCTTGGTAGAAGTGATCTCGGTGGTGTATGTGGTACAAGGAGCATCAGTCTCAGTAACGGTAGAAGTGGAAGTCACAGCAGATCCAGCAGAGTCGGTGGAAATGATGATAACGTCAGTCTCGGTAGTCACGGAACCATCAGTCTTGGTAGAAGTGATCTCGGTGGTGTAGGTAGTACAAGGAGAATCAGTTTGAGATCCAGTCACGACAGAAGTGGAGGTCACAGCAGATCCAGCAGAGTCGGTGGAAATGATGATAACGTCAGTCTCGGTGGTCACAGAACCATCAGTCTTGGTAGAAGTGATCTCGGTGGTGTATGTGGTACAAGGAGCATCAGTCTCAGTAACGGTAGAAGTGGAAGTCACAGCAGATCCAGCAGAGTCGGTGGAAATGATGATAACGTCAGTCTCGGTAGTCACGGAACCATCAGTCTTGGTAGAAGTGATTTCGGTGGTATAGGTGGTAGGAGGAGATCCAGACTCGGAGCTAGTGATGACAGAGGTGGTAGTCACAGTGGAGCCAGCAGAGTCAGTGGAGATGATAACTTCGTCGGTCTCGGTAGTCACCGAACCATCGGATTTGGTAGTAGTGATTTCGGTGGTGTAGGTGGTGGGAGGAGATCCAGACTCGGAGCTAGTGATGACAGAGGTGGTAGTCACAGTGGAGCCAGCAGAGTCAGTGGAGATGATAACTTCGTCGGTCTCGGTAGTCACCGAACCATCGGATTTGGTAGAAGTGATTTCGGTGGTGTAGGTGGTGGGAGGAGATCCTGATTTGGAGCTACTCGGTTTATTTGTAGTAGTAGACTCATTTGAACTTTGAGGTGAAGAAGAAGAAGAAGAAGTTGTCTCTGAAGTTGAAGAACTAGTGGAGGTAGATTGTGTAGAAGACCCAGTTGAAGAAGTAGAAGGTTGAGCTGAGGACTTGGTATCAGATTGGGAAGATGATCTGGTGGAGGATGCACTAGACTCAGACGAAGAAGTAGAAGGTTGAGCTGAGGATTTGGTATCAGATTGGGAAGATGATCCGGTGGAGGATGCACTAGACTCAGACGAAGAAGTAGAAGGTTGAGCTGAGGATTTGGTATCAGATTGGGAAGATGATCCGGTGGAGGATGCACTAGACTCAGACGAAGAAGTAGAAGGTTGAGCTGAGGATTTGGTATCAGATTGGGAAGATGATCCGGTGGAGGATGCACTAGACTCAGACGAAGAAGGATTTGAAGTTGTCAGCGAAGAGGCAGGCGTCAGTGTTGTGGGAGATGAACTTGTCGTGGAAGATGAACTCGTCGTGGATGAACTCGTGGAAGATGATGATGCGGTAGTCGGATATGGTGGCAATGGTTTGCAGGGTTGGCAGTTGTGTTGTTTTGCTGAAGGTGGAAGGTACGCACTATAACTAACAGCCCCTTTTTTGGCAGTGACAATGTTGACACCAAAATCAGCATCTACCACTTCAAACCGGTTAGGATCGTATCCTTTTCCAATCATGAACACATAAGTATCCCTACTTCCATAAAGTGTCAATGAGCCTTTAACGTCATCGTATTCATATTGTCTAGCAAACAAACCGGTTCTCAAGGGTTCGCTCAAACCAATAATATTGCCTTTTCCAAATCCTTTGACAGAATACCAATTATTTTGCTTGCCTGGGGAGGTAACTCTAAGGCCAGCTTTGGGTCCATCCAACAAGAACGTTTGGCTAGAGGAGATTTTTGCTTCTGGATTCAGGATCCAGATTGTAGATTCTCCTTCAGCAGTAATACATCCTGCACCCGAAATATCATCTTGTTGTTCAAGGATATGGTTGTGGAGACAGATCTGACCAGGATTGGACACAGGCGATTTATTACCAATGTGGACAATACTGTTAGATCTCGTGTTTTGGTAGAAAGTCAAGAGACCGTTGTTAGTCCAGTCTGCAGCAGTGATGCTCATTGTTGGTGTACCAACGGAACCATCAGCTCCCATCCACATTTGACCGTTGTTGAGAAAAGAGGCGCCAACTAGGGTGTATGAAGGGGCTGTCAACGATTCTAATGAATTGAATGCAACGGTACCGTCATTTCTGATTCCGTCGTAAAGACTGGGCGCATCGATACTCAACGTAACTGAATTTGTAGTAGAAGTAACGTAAAAGCCACTTCCTCTATCAACTTCAAGGAAATAATCAATAGTTAATTTAGCATTATCAATAATAGACCAGAAAACATTAGGCAGGATAACAATTTCTGAAGTTTTCTGATCAAGTGTTCCTCTGGAAACTGTATCCGTTGTAATGGTGACCGCCAAAGTGGTCGCAATAAACACCACTTGGATAAGCACTGAATTCAACATAGTATTTTTGATGAATGTATTAATTGAAAAGTATTCCAGTGGAAAGATTAGCATATAAATATTTATTTCGAAGTATTTTGACAGGGAGAATTATACATGAAACAATTGAACATGGACTGAGGTGTAGCAATTTTGGAGCAAAATTTACTCGTTTTTGCTTGTTTAAAAGTTGGAACTAGAGAACCAACACCAACAGCATTCGTGGTGATATCACTCTTCACTTACTCTACAATTCGTTGTATGTATACTTCAAACCTACAAGTATTTGTTTTTGAATGATAATTTGCAACCACTCGTTGGAGAATAATAAGCATGAGAGAATCTCAAAATCCGTCCACTAATAGTGCTTCAGCATATATAAGATGCACTACATAGATGTATTTGGAATGTCAGGGTTCAATGCGTATCAGTTAAAAGTATAATTGCTTTTTGCGAAACAATACATAACTATTCTTCTAGCAACGGTCTCTTGTTTTCTTCACTTGAATTTGATATTGCATGTATAATTGCAATTCGTATTTTATTTATTTTTTGTTTGTGTAATGTTTTTTGAGACCCTGAGGGTGCATGATGGTCATTAATCGAAAATTCGAATGTTTAACCGAAGAGTACTGTATAAAATAGAATTGTCTTGAAAAATAGGGTATGATAAAAGCGTACGGAATCATCAGATAATTTTGAATTCTGCCAAGACAAAAGCATTGCTAAAGAAGTATGGATTTTCTTAAGTTATGGCAGTGGTATCGAATTATTGCGCGTAGTCTAGTTAGGTTTGCTGAAAAAGACAATACTTGTTGTTTGTAAATAACAAGTTATGGTAAGCCTCGTAGAAGAAGTGAGCTCGGTAATCATGTCTCAAGTACTATCTGAATGCTTAGTTGTTTTTGAACTTAAATTCCTCGAGAGGGTCGATTCTACCAGGGCACTGCAGATACACAATAACTCTCATGATGATATGCAGTTTCAGAGATATTGCGCAAACTGAATATCACACCACTAGAAACTGCAAATCCATCATTTTTACAAATAAGTGGCATGGTTTAGACGAATGTTGAGTTTCTGACAGAAAACGGATCTACTTGGGATGGATTTGGGTCTCCAAACTTCCTCGGAAACAAATAGAAATCATTCTTTGCCTTCTTTGCTTGTTCTGTCATAACAGCACAATTTTCATACGCTTAAGGTATAAAATTGACACAGTGCCTACTGTTAAATTAAAGAAGGATACACATGAACACACTAAACACCGATGGTACTTTAATCACCAGCTTATGGTGATTAAGGTGTACTTTCCAAGCCTGTAGTACTCGTGGGATGTTGTTATATCTGCTTATTCCAATCCATGATATATGGTCAGAGGATAATATATCTAGGGAACTGGAATGATGTTTCTAGAAGTACTTTTTGTCTATTCACAAATTCTATTGTTGACGTGCATTAACAATTAATCTGACTTTACCGAGGTGGCGCACTTTCTGCAATAATTGACGCATGCGTGATGAAAAATGCGCAAACAAAATGCAAAGTGCTACAATCAGTCCTTCGTGTTGTTTTTAGACCAGCAGAGTTGAAATCTCCTGTAGATGTACCCCCACCAGCTTGGGCACATTACGTGTCATTTTAAGCATACATAACCAACAAGAATACATTTTTCAAACTTTAAAGATTATACCAGTAAGATTTTCCGATATATCGTGTCTTCGGCAATAATCTTTTGCAACCTCGCTTCCAACTTAGCCGAACCCGGATATTCTCTTCTTGAATCTTCTATGCGTATCCGACCCAGGCGAGTCTTCAAATATGTAGAATATCTTGAAAATATTGTTGGGTTAAATGTTCGACGTATTGAATGACAGCACCTGATGATTTGGCATTTGTTACACAAATATTGGAGAATAAAAGAAATACCCAATTAATTCTACGCACGCTCTCCAATTTGAAGTAAAAAGTTACGCAGTGTCTCTACCCCAATTTGCCCAACTCTTAGGAAAGAGAAATAATCTTCAGACAAGGGTTGAAGTCGGTCATCTCCAGAGGTGTGCGCATTTAGTTTAAGATTTTTATAACCAGGACCCGCGGTTTTACAATTCAATAATTTTTCTCCAACAGTATGTGAATGGTTGCAAAATGTATATCAATTACAACTAATTGGAGTCGAACCAAGTAGATGCTACAAGTCCACGTAAACTGCCAGTGAGACCAGTATGATTTCTTAGTAAGTTTTCTCTTGAAGTCCAACTTGTATATGTAAGAGGGAGCAAATATGCCCCATCACGCTCGACGTCAGTCCACGTACAATTCTTCATAAAAATCTTTCAGTCAAAAATACTTCAACAAACGTATTTATATACTATTCAATCCACTAAACTATTTTTACTAAGTTCTATCGATCGAGTTTATTATGTTGAAAGCAGTGGTTACCCTAGTGGTATTTATTGCAACCACATTTGCGATCACGATATCACTGGATACGTTATCTCTAGAAACGATCGATTTACCAGTTTTTGATATTGCCATAGAGCCTGATGTGTATTGGACTATTATTAACGTCCCTTTCTTGAACGTACCTGGATCCCTTAGTGTTGGTGCTGGGGGTGGCTTTTATGTGACTTCTTCAGTTGGATTGACGCTTGAAGTGGATAATGGTTACGAAGGAATAATCAATGAAGGTATTATGTCATTCAATTCCATAGGATCGCATCTCCAACCTGACTACCTCCTCGTTGGTGGTACCTTCTTCAACCAAGGTGAAATTTGGATGTCAGCTGATGGTGGTGAAGACCAGCCACAGATGAGTATCCAAGCTCATATTTGGACTAACAATGGTAAGATAACTTTCTATCAAACCGAAAGAGGGTATTCCTCCGTCACAATTGGACCAAGTGGTGAAACTCCTGTTTCAAATAATGGTTATATCTATCTTCACAACGTTGTATTGGAACAATTGCAGCCAATTCGAGGCTCAGGTTGTATTGTTGCGCAAGAAAACTCAGTGATCTGGCTCCTGCGGGCAGACAGGCAAATCGATCCCACTCAAACTCTTCTTTTGGATGGACCTAATGCAGGAATTAGAGTTAGTACTCAAAATGGAAAACCAAAGGATTACTACTATGTCAAAGGTTTCGGATCTGGAAATATTATTGGGTTGGGTGAATCCTTAAGAACAGGGTTGTTTACAAAACAATATGAATATGACGAATATAAAGGTATTTTGACCCTTTATGGAAAACATAATTCCTATCAGTTCTTAATTGGACTGGATTATGATCCAAGACATTTCAAAGTTGTTGATTCCAACTTTGGTAAGAACTTTGCCACTAACAGCAAAGCCGCTGTTATTTATGATGCATACCTTCCACCTTCAGCGAATCAACATCAATGTGTTCCCTGGCAACCCCCACCACCACCACCAACTACCGGAGGGCCACTCACAGATGCAACGACAATGACCTCTACATCCTCGAGTACGCTGTCATCTACTTCCTCCCTGACTTCGAACAGTATCACAACCACTACTGAAGCTTCGTCAGCGGAATCATCCTCTGCCTCATCCGTCTCCAGTACATCAACATCTACTCCCACCTCCTCTTCTGAAGACCACACTAGTTCAAATACTTCGGACAGTTCACACAAAAAATCTTCTACCGAGTCTAGTGCCACTACCAAATCTGGAGCTTCTACCAAATCTAGTGCTTCTACTGAGTCTGGTGCTTCTACTGAGTCTGGTGCTTCTACTAGCTCTTCTACCAAGTCTGGAGCTTCTACCGAATCCGGTGCCTCTACTGAGTCTGGAGCTTCTACTAGATCTTCTACCAAGTCTAGTGCTTCTACTGATTCTGGTGCTTCTACTGAGTCTGGAGCTTCTACTAGATCTTCTACCAAGTCTGAAGCTTCTACCAAATCTAGTGCTTCTACCGAGTCTGGAGCTTCTACCGAATCCGGTGCCTCTACCGAGTCTGGAGCTTCCACTAGATCTTCTACCAAATCCGGTGCCTCTACTGAGTCTGGAGCTTCTACTAGATCTTCTACCAAGTCTGGAGCTTCTACCGAATCCGGAGCTTCTACTAGATCTTCTACCAAGTCTGGAGCTTCTACCGAATCCGGTGCCTCTACTGAGTCTGGTGCTTCTACCGAATCCGGTACCTCTACTGAGTCTAGAGCTTCTACTAGATCTTCTACCGAGTCTAGTGCTTCTACCGAATCCGGAGCTTCTACTAGAACTTCTACCAAGTCTGGAGCTTCTACCGAATCCGGTGCCTCTACCAAGTCTAGTGCCTCTACTGAGTCTGGAGCTTCTACTAGATCTTCTACCAAGTCTAGTGCTTCTACTGACTCTGGTGCTTCTACTGAGTCTGGAGCTTCTACTAGATCTTCTACCAAGTCTGGAGCTTCTACTACATCTTCTACCAAGTCTGGTACTTCTACTACATCTTCTACCAAGTCTGGAGCTTCTACTACATCTTCTACCAAGTCCAGTGCTTCTACCGAGTCTGGTGCCTCTACTGAGTCCGGAGCTTCTACTAGAACTTCTACCAAGTCTAGTGCTTCTACTGAGTCTGGTGCTTCTACTGAGTCTGGAGCTTCTACTAGATCTTCTACCAAGTCCGGTGCTTCTACTGAGTCCGGTGCCTCTACTGAGTCTGGAGCTTCTACTAGATCTTCTACCAAGTCCGGTGCTTCTACTGAATCCGGTGCCTCTACTGAGTCTGGAGCTTCTACTAGATCTTCTACCAAGTCTGAAGCTTCTACCAAATCTAGTGCTTCTACCGAGTCTGGAGCTTCTACCGAGTCTGGTTCTCCTGTCACCTCGTTCACCACTGAATTCACCTCCACCAACTCTGATGGTTCGGTGACTACCGAGACTGACGTTATCATCATTTCCACCGACTCTGCTGGATCTGCTGTGACTACCACTTCCACCTGGACTGGTTCTGCCCAAT
>JAJMGI010000051.1:0-21309 GCA_030568615.1 Suhomyces bokatorum | reverse complement strand
ACCACCTACACCACCGAGATCACTTCTACCAAGACTGATGGTTCCGTGACTACTGAGACGGACGTTATCATCATTTCCACCGACTCTGCTGGATCTGCTGTGACTACCACTTCCATCTGGACTGGTTCTGCCCAATCTGGTTCTAAGACTGGTTCTGAATCTGGTTCTCCTTGTACCACCTACACCACCGAGATCACTTCTACCAAGACTGATGGTTCCGTGACTACTGAGACGGACGTTATCATCATTTCCACCGACTCTGCTGGATCTGCTGTGACCTCCACTTCTGTCGTGACTGGTTCTTCGACTACTAGCGGTTATTCTGTTAGTACGACTTCGTCTACAATGATTACCAAAGCCAGTAGTTCTGGTAATACTTATGAAACTAGTGAAACTTCCAACGCTGCATTACCTTCATCTAGTGCTTACTCGCATTCAATAACTCCTGAAAATAATGCTGGAGTAAACAAAATTAGCAGTGGATCTATTGCTTTGTTGGTAATTTCACTTTTATTGTGTTAATTCTTCTTTCTTTTCTGTACCTAATTGGTGTTTTTCTGTTAGTTCGATTTTTTAAATGTTCTATTTGTAAATATATTTCGTTTTTAGACATAATTTTGACATGGTGTAGTGGCGGAATTCGAACGAAGTGCATTCAAGAATATGAGTCAGTCATGGTGTTGTAGTTACATAAAAGAAGTTATTTATATGCACTATGTTCAAAGATTTTGATGATTATCTGGAAATTCTTGATTAAGTAATGTTTGTCATCCAATATTTGACTCATTTTCACGATAGCACAGTTGAGAGTATAATTGAGGATTTCATGATCCAATTCATCGTGGGATACATGCGAAATTTGCGCGGGTGATTCTCGATCGAAATTTGCAGCGCCTACATCAACAAAGTAATAATTTATCTTCTATGGCAATCTCAAGCATGTTCCAAGACCCATACCTCCAACTTCTATATTCGGGAATTTCAGAGAATAAAAAAATCGAAATCGTACCTTTATGAGTGTCACAATTTTCCAACTCAAAATTATGAACCTCTTGTAGGTAGAACAGGAAAAGAAGAATGGCCCAGGGTAGAAGGAGGAGAAATCGCAGTTATACTTTTTTTTTTCCAAGATCATAAATACTGGTATTAATGTTTTCTGTTCTGACTTTTGTTGGCATGTGGTTTAAGAAGACTGACTTTAAAATTCTTTGATAAATGGTATACTTTACGGGCAGATAAGATGAATCAAGCATAGATTCCAAATTACACCTATGTCCAAGAATAATTAGTCAATTACGTTGTGAAAATAATCTGGTAGGAGCAGAAAAGAGACAATGTAAGAATAAGCTCAAATAACAATGCTGCCCAAGCATGAATTATGTTGCAAAATGGGGACTTTAAAGAAAAAAAAGTAGTCCTCAATATTCACCAAATTGCAGGCACCAGTACAAAAAGCAGACTATAAATCGGAGAAAGCAAAAAGTACATTTGGTATATTTATTTGGTCAGGAGTTTATTGTTGCGTATACTAGCCAAGTATTAAAAAGATATGGTGGTGGTGGTGGTTTCATCTGTGTTTTGAGCCCATGATCGTTCTTTTTTGTTATTTTCTATATTTCTAGTCTATTTTAAATTTTTTGAAATGCTTTTACCATTAGAATTTACCATCAGTTTTTTCCTTAGTGAAAACGTTTCTTTGAAGTATATAATACATAGTTTTTTGTATGGTACATAAGGGCAGCTCCTATTCCAAATCGCTGTCTTCATAGGTGGGTACATCTAATACCTGGTCATTCGGAGCAACTTGTTTCGGCTTTTTGGAAGGAGGGCCCTGTCTATTGAAATCATGAATGTGCTCTGAAGGTCTGATCTTACTTGCACGTTCCCTATCATATGCTCTTTGTTTCCATGCTTTAGATATTTTAGGACAGCTTTCGATGAGCTCCAGCTCTTTGACACCATCTCGAATACTGTGAAGAATTCTCTCCACAACACTCACATGGTTTCCATTACTTTTATCATTTCTAAATCTAAGCATTTCCCAATAGCCGGTCCTAGTTTGGCTCTGTCTACATTCAACGATTCTGCCCTGCAACAGAATACCCAATGCTTTGAGCTTCTCCCAATCGTCGTCTTTCAAGTCGAGGTTAGCAAAATCCGAGTGGACATTGCCTCCTTGCCAAACCTTGAGCTTGATAATGTCGGGTTTAGAGTCATAGTCAATGTAGGTGGAGTCTGGGTCTTTTTCGTCCATGTCAGGATCCTGGACTTCGTTAAACACCAACTCCATTTTGTAGTCCACAGTGTTTTCTTCGGCAGGCTTCCACTTCAATAGCGTCTGGTCAGTTCCAAACACGTAGGGGGTTTCTGCACAAGTAAAAATCAATCCGTCTGACTCATGAAATAACTGGTCTTTCTTCGCCAACACATCGTCGGCATGATATGCCGAAGTCATGAGCTTGAAACTGACTTTGAAGGGAAATTCAGGCGAGTTAACAATCCGGGGATTTTTTTGCTTGAATCTGTCGAACGGTTTCATGACGTTTTCCGTGATGTAACCCAATCTCTTGGGTAATGGTCTGTCGACAATAATCTTAGAATTCATGGCCAATGCATCAAAAATGCAATATCTGAGAACGGGCTCACTGACATTCTTCGTTTCCAACACCAATTCACCGTCCAACAACGTTCCATGGTGATAGGTCTTCTCATTCTCAGTCTCATCGGTAGTGAGAGGGAAGTGGAGGTTGGGAATGTGATAGAACTCGTTTTCACGGGTGATCAAAAACACTCCTTCGCCCCTTACTGGATCGTTGATTATGAAGAGGAGACAACGGAGCCCGTCCGACTTCTCACACACGAAGTAATCCTTGTTCATAAGAGTTTCTTCAAGATGCCTTCTCTCGAACGACACGGGCTGAGACCCTGCAAAGTTGTTGTACCTGCGTTCTAGAAGCTCGGCCACCATCTTCTGTAGCTCCCGCTTTTCGTAGTCATCGAGTTTGTTACCGGGAATCACGGGGACGTCCCTTTCTTCAAGCTGCATGTTGCTGATGGATTATTCTTCAATCATCTTGAGATTGTTGTTGATGTCACGTGGTGCGGTAAAGAGGTTTCTGGGGTAGTTGGCAAATAGGCGGCCTGGGGCTCTTTGTTAGGAAATATACCAGGAATGTTTGAGGCCATTGGTAGTTTCAGCTTTCTACCTCCTTCAATGGACCTGAATTGGTGCTCTATCCTTCTTGATGTTTGGGGTCTAGGTAAATTGCTTACGTAAGCACTCACCATGCATCGACCCCTTCAATTTCTACCAACAAGGGTAAGGACACCCCCAGTTGCATAAAACCTCCTCTGCAAGTAAGTGGTCTGTTTCCATGAGACTCACACCCCATGTTATATCAGATGCACCCGTTGTTCTTAACCCCGAGGGCCAGCTCACGTTATTATTGAGAGGACTCCAAGTCCCGTACATAGAGAACCTTGGAATAACCCAGGACAAGTACTCTGTTATCGACTTAACCAACAACGACATTGTCGAACTCACCAATATCTCTGGAAATTTTACCAAATTGGAGATGCTACTCCTCGCAAACAACAGCATTGCACACATCGATGACAACTTCCCCGAAGAGAACCAACTCAAGTCCATATCACTCATAAGCAACAATATCCGTAAGATTAGCCCGCGTATAGGAAAGAAATTCCCCAAATTGGAGGACTTGGCGTTGAATGGCAATCCCATTTGCAAAATGGACAACTACAGAGAGTACTTGATATGGGTATTTCCTTCACTAAAGATCCTCGATTTCAAAAAAGTGAAACAAGACGAAAGACAGAGAGCTGGCCTTCTTTTTGGAGAAGCACAAGACAATATGACGGAATTAGCCATGTCTTATTCTATGAATGAGCCAAAATCTATCCGGACACCCGCGTCGACTTCGGCAGACAAGCAGCTTACTTCAATAGCACGCAAGTTGAATGAAGAAGAAAAGCGAGAATTAATGAAACGTTTGGAAAACGCTGAAAGTTTGGATGAAATAGACGAAATAGAAAGGACATTGAGGGAGGGAACAGTTGGTTAGATAGTTTGCCCTCTTCTGCTCCGCTTGAAACATTGAAATTAGCCGCTTCGTTCATCAAGTGTACCCATTTCGCGACTTGCCATGGACGAGACTAATTTCTTGAGGCTTTTGATTTGAGTAACTGGACTCTATATTTGGCTTCGCTCAAATGCACTTCATCTTCATGACATTTACAAAGACTCATCCAGAGGATCCTTTACCCACAGAAATACCCTACAAAAGAATGATTTCAGTTTAAGAATAATGAGCATATACTGGCTTGAAAGAATGGTTTAGACCGGGTATATCAATGACTAGGCACATTTGTGGCTACCAGTATAGAACATCGCGTTCTATATCCAATGAGGGACTTAGAAATAATAGATTCGGAGTCTATTTCAGACTGAAAATGCAAATTATATCTCCTGAAATACATTATTCACTGTGATACAATCCGTCTAGTTCGAATTTCACCATACTATGCGTATGTAGTGCTTGTGTGGAGCTTGTGAATAGTGAATTGATACGAAAAGACTACGGTAATTGATGAAAGTCCGGACCTCTTTTGCGTAGTTGATCAAGTTGTACGTGTAGCAATATACCGTTTGACGTGTCACAACGTGAAGTGTCCTTCCAATTTCAGTTCTTAAGAATAGAAACCAATTATACACTGTCCACGTATCTTCAAAGATCTGTAGCAAGCATATACTTCTAGGGCAAAAACGGTTAGTTTAAGCAATGTAGCTGCATGAATCTTCATTTTCATAGTATTGCCTCTATTTCTGCTTGGTGGGCAGAAGTGCCTTTTTAGATGCACATTTTACACCTACGCAATGTCTGAAAAATCATTCTAACTCATTTTCTTTTCTTCAGACGTCGTTATGAATAGTCTACCATAATGTCCGTTACCACTAGACCCAGAAGAAAGGCTACCATTAATAAGTCCTACAACGACACGTTGGACGAAGCTCAATACGAAGACACATCAGGAATACCACAGTCTTCTCTCGTACTCCCTCCTCAACAACCTCCGAGAAGAAAACCAACAAAAAAGACCACAGAGAGCATCAAGAGTCCCCAGAAAGGCAACAAACTCACCCTACCGTACAACTGGCAGTCTAAGCCGGACCCAAGTGACTACTTTTCCCATCGTTTGGACTTGAAGGATGCGTTCATCGACTTGGACTCTCAGACGTTGCACTGCCCCAATGACCCCGTTTCCGAGCTATGCAAAGGAGACTACATCTACATGGTTAGTGAGCCGCCAGGTGAACCATATTACATAGGCAGAATTATGGGATTCAAGAAAAAACAACATGGGAAGCATTCCCAACAAGAAGCAGACACCACGACTCAACAGCGTACATCTTCGACCACGCCCCAAGAAGCTCCGGACAGGACTGAGATTCAAAATGGCTCCGTCAGTGACTTCGTCTTTCAAATCCAGTGGTTTTACCGTCCTAGAGATATCTCCAAGTCCACTGCAGATTCAAGGCTTCTTTTTAGCTCCATGCACACAGACACTTGTCCCATAACCAGTTTCCGTGGTAAGGTCACCGTGAGGCACAAACAAGATATAGAGGGATTCTCTGTTGCCAGTAGTCCAAGGAAAAAGGCAGGAACACCACTTAATGCCCTCGACGTATACACCCAGACACCAAATTGCTTCTACTTTGACAAACTCTTTGATCGGTATATTCTCAAGTTCTATGACGTTCTTCTGACCGCATATTTGCTTCAGTATGCCGATTCTGATGAGTGCAAAAGTAAAAATTATCTCAAGGCATTGCACAAGCGGTTTGAGTTCATTTTTGTGGAAAGCCAGCGAACCAAATCCCTCATCAACTCTTTCCGTTCAGCATCATGCAACTGCGAAAAGTGCTCGCAATGGTGTGACTCGAATCAAGATAGCATTAGTTGTGTGGTTTGTGGAAAATACTATCATATGTATTGTCTTGAACCTCCGTTGTTAAAGAAGCCAAGTAGAGGTTTCTCGTGGTCCTGCGCCCCATGTACCAAGAGCCAAGACTTGGAGTATCATCGCAAGAAGATCTTGATGTTGTCACACGACAATAAATCCTCTAATGCCTCCCAATTATACACCGAATTGAGTGCATTGAGTTCACCAGACTTGGAATCCAAATTCGAGGAAGAACCAGAAGAAAAAGCCATGGAAATCCAAGAGCTGCTTCCAAAATACGAGGTTATGGCGCTTGATTTCCTAGAAAAAGATAAGAATTTGTCCCTTGGGGAGCGACGGCTCAAAGAAGAGTGGTGCATGAGATACTTAGGTATGCATGCTAGATTGGAGGATGGGGTAGATTTGGAAGACAGGTCACCTTATTCAAGAGCATCCACTCGATTGGGAGCAAAGCATCAAGCAACCAATATTCCAGAGTACTTCGATAGACCAATTGTGTACTATGATGTTGAGAAAACTGGATCGAAGAAAAAAGGGTTATCAACCAAGAAGATCAATGATTCTTTTGAAAACCAGCCTAAATTGGAGGTTCCCGAAGAATATAAAGAAGTTTCACCAAAAGATTATCCCCAATGGCTTCAACCACGGCCCAAAGGTTATATGGAAAGGGGAGTCGATGACGGTGAAGGATTGTCTTGCACATTGTTGTGGAAGTCAAGCGAATCCGAAATTGAAAGCAACTTTGCAGATTTGGACGATTTTGTTGCTCTGTGTTCTCCGGTGGCAGAGGCTTTGGGTTTACCTTCAACTTCTCCTAACTTTATGGACTACATATTGAAAACATATATGGACAACAATAGGGATGCTTCCAAATCCTTGGAAAAGATTCGAAAGGTAACGAAGAAAATTTTGTGTGAGCCTGTTTTCAATAGGGAAGAGGTCAAACGATTTGAAAGTGGTGTAAAGCAATTCGGAAGTGAGTTGTATCATGTTTCTAAAAGGGTCAAGTCACAGCCAACGTCAATGGTTGTTCGCTTCTACTATCTTTGGAAAAAGACCAAAAATGGAAGATTAATTTGGGGTAACTACGAAGGTAGAGCACAAAAGAAAGTACAAAATATCAAGGATGATAATAAAGAAAGAGCACACACTACTTCTGCAATAGACGATTTGGCTGATCCTGAAGATGATTCATCATATGAAGACGAAAAAGTTATCGAATCAAAGAGATCCTTTGCCTGTAAGCATTGCTTGACCCATAATTCTAACCACTGGTTCAGAATCACAGGACACGATGCACGTCCAAAGAAGAAGAATGCAGAGCAAGATCTGAAAGACAAATATCAAGATACAGTTATTGCCTTGTGTTTCAGATGTGCCAGATTATGGAGAAGATATTCTGTTGTGTGGGAGGATCCATTGGAAATTGAGAAAAAGAACTCGAAGACTACAGGATGGAAGAAAAAAATCGAGTGGGAGTTGTTGCAAGATTCTAGTAGAATATTAGAGGAAGCTGAGTCAAAGGGGTTAATTTTATCGTATGATAAAGAAGATATCGAAACACCAATTCTTGACGCTGAAAAACCGACAAAAATAAGTCAAACCGAATTGTCAGAAAATCTACCCAAGGAAAAGATTGAAGAAGAGACTCTGAAAAAGAAAAAGGTAGCTCAAGTTATCAAAAGGAAAGCTACAAAGGGAGCTGAGTCCAAGGCACCTGCAAACAAGAAAGTAAAGAAAGAAGTTGTGTTGGAAACAAAGGAAACAAAGACTCTCAAAGAGAAAGAGCTCAAGGTGTCGAAAGAGAAAAAGGAAATCAAAGACGCTTCAAAAGAATCTAAGGAATGCAAGGAAACAAAATCGAGGAAAAGGAAAATTAAGGAAGAATCACCATCAAATCTTTCCAAAGATAGTACTAATGGGAATGTGCAAGTAAAAATAGAAGAAAAGGCGACAAAGAGACAAAAGAAGGTTAATGGTAGTAATCAGAACTTAACTATCAATCAACTTATAAATACGAACTATGTGAAGCCCACGGATTTAATCAAATTTGACAAGAAATATTGCACAATTACCAAAGAAGTTCTAACAGATCTCATACAGAACTTTCGGAAGAGACAGCTTCTTGATGTCACTTCTCAGTACCAGAGCATGCAGATTCCTTACTTGACATCGGTCGCTTTGCCTTTTAAACCAGATGCTAGAGTTTGTTGCGTCTGTAGAGAAGACGATAGCAAAGAAGAATCTGAAGCAGAAACACTAGTGTGCTCCCATTGTGGTGTCAATGTCCATTCGTCGTGTATTGGTGTCCATATTCGTGATCAAACTCCACGTCCCATGAAAGAATGGCTTTGTGAGCCATGTATCAACGATCTCAAGCCAACCAATTCCACTGTATATACCTGCTCGTTGTGCTTGGCAAATGAATCCAATTATGAGCTTTCTATGTTTGGGTCTTCTATGGTGAAATCAGACTTCTTGAAGCCTATAAATGAGACAGGGAAATGGTGCCACTTGCTATGTGTCATTTTCAACCATCATCTTGTGGAATTTAAGAACTTAACACCATCACCAGTGAAGAAAGTGGATCCTGGTTCGCAATTGTCTATTATTGAGACGACTCAAAGTCTGGTCACTATCGAGGGAGTTTCCAAAATCCACTTGAAGCATTATCATTCCAAATGTGGGATCTGTGAATCAAGAAATGGCTCTATGATTCGCTGTGACATATGTGATTGCAATATCTCATATCACGTCACATGTGCTCAAGATACTGCTAATTTCCGACTCGGGTTCAAGTTGGATTCATCGGCTCTAAACGAGAAGAACGTGGATCTTGTAAGAGTGGAGGATAGCTTGGGGCAATTGAGGCCAATCTTGATATGTCCCAAGCATGAGAATGCTAAAATACACCGCTTGAGAGACTTGGGAATAAGGGTGCACAGTAGTGGAAAGGATGAGCCCAGGCCATTGGTTCAACTCTTTTTGGAAGATCTTGTCAAATCCACCTCAATTAAACTAACTGGTCCACAATTTCGTTCAAATAATTACATTCAAAACTGCAAGTTATTTGAAGAGGAAGATAAATTGTTACGTGAAAAGGTGCAGACCTCCTACTTTGGCACGGTGCCAAAGAAAAACAGGGGCTCTTGCGTCAAGTGTGAAACGCAGTCGTCGCCAATTTGGTGGGCTAAAACCAAGAGCACTGAAGAACTGTACATGATATCGAACTTCGAGGGAACAGAAGAGCAAATTGAATGTCACACTTGCCACTTCAACGAAAATGAAAATGCGGTCAATGGAAGCCTGGACGAAGAGCCTGAAAAGGAAGAAGGACTATCGAAGAAAGAAGAGAAATGGGAATCCTTACTAGATTTACTTAGACGGCCCTTGGATGGCTCTAACTATGGAATTTCCAGCGAAAACGACACTGTCAAAAAGCCTTTTCGCGAGAGTTCTACCGAGGTACCCAGATCTCGTATCTCAATTGGCGACATCTTGAGCTAGTCTGCCAAATGCATCACCTTAGTTCAGTATAATCTATGATCTATAGTTTCCAGTTGTGATTATGTAATATACGGTATTGAATTGAGTCCTGCTTATGTAAACAACATGACTTCTTATCGTCTTATCGTGAATCACAGATTAGACTCACGCTACAATGATTTATGAGACTGTGATCCTTCCTGGTGAAGGATTGGGTAACCTAGTGATGCTAGGAGACTCAATGTATAACATCATTAAACTTTTGAACAAAGCTAACTACAAATTGACCATTGGTTACAGTGACAAAGACTTCCTCCACGTTCCGATAGTGGTGACTATCACCGACTTACACATCCGGTTGACCTTCAGAAACGAAAACAAGCAGACTTTGGAATTGATCGAAATCTTAGACTTGGCTAGAGAATTGGATAAGAATGGGGAAGGTGCAGCTCCTGAATGTTCTATGGGTCAGTCTGGCTTCAATCTCCTAAGGATCTTATATGGCAACATTGGATTGAATGAATTTGAAAGTCTGGAAAGCTTGGACAAGGGTCTCTCTGCTTTGAACATTAAAAGCTCCTCTTCGGTGAGCTTGACCGATGCTCCGAATAATTTTTCCGATGGTTCCGGTAGCTCATTGCCTCAAGCTGAATCCCTTTGTGGCGGACCCATCACCTTCAAGCTGATCTACAATAAGATATTTGGGCCCACGTATCCTGGAAATTTAATCAAGAAGAGCCCATTCTACGTATTGTCGTATCCAGGCGTTGCTTTCAAATTCAAAATCCTCAACAACGATCTCTTGAAGATGATGACCCAGTCTAAATCGGCAGATACTCTGAACTCTCTCAGCTCTCAAGAACTTACGCTTTCGGTTCTTTTGAATTGGGATAATTCAGAAGATGTTATTTGTGATTCAATTGCCTTATTCAAGGGAAACTCGTGGTCAAGTTTCAATTTGAAGAAGGCAGTTGAGGCAAAGGATCCAAAAGAATTCAACGCCAAAGGAATATCTAAGTTGCTGGCAGACCTAGAGACTGGCGAGATAACTGTGCACTTTGAGAGATCCGACTCGAAATCTGGAACTCCGAACACTTCTGTGTTAATAATAGGAAAAACTACACAACAAGAAGCATTGAACTTGTTGGGACCACCAGATGATTGCTTTAATAAGTCTGACTCCAGGCTTTTGATTCACAAGCACCTTCCGTTTTTAAACAAGTACGAGAGGGAAGCTCTAGGAGGACTAGACATTAGTCAATACAAATTCCACAATTATCTCCGATACGGAATTGACATAATGTATGGTCTCAACAATAGTGGCAAATCCTTGGATCAAAATAGCTCAAATAGCGTGATCAAGAAGGTAGTATTACACAACGGAGGTATCACTGAGAGTCTTAATTTCATGAAATGGAACAGATGCAATTGGGAAATAGCAACAATCGTTGCGGGAGAGAAAGTCGTTGTCAATTCTGGGATGTACTTCAAGGATTATCCTCAGGAAATTAGGGATCTCATTCCTGTTTTGTTGAACCGAAATGAGTCTGAATTTATAGACAACGATTTGGACATCATTGATTTTCCCGAGGACCAGTATCCCCAAGTCAACGTGGTGGCCAGCGGTGCTAAACAAGAAAAAATCAAGACCTGGGGTCAATCGAAGTTACACGGACTTCATCGATGCATTTTTGAAGCTATTGAGTCTAATGGCTGCGTCTCTTCGGTAACTATATACTAGGAGGTTCCCTCATATGAAATCCTCATTACGGCGTTGGTGTAGTAAGAATACCCAGAAACGCTGACTGCGCTAATCCCGAATTATCTAGGAATACAATACAATTGACATAAAGAAAATATGTAATAAAACACGAGGTTCAGAATGAAAAAATATGCGATTTTTCTACATCTTGTACCTTCCACATTACAAGTGTGTAAGTTGTGAATGCACTACGCCCAGGTGCGTGAATATTCCGACATATAGTTGTAGTTTTCCAACCCATACTAACTCTGCCAGTTCAGATCGATTTATGCAGTTTTCTTCTCTAGAGAATTACACTATGCAGTTTTCTACTTTATGGGGTGCCCTTTTTTAAATTGTACATGTAGATGCTAAAATGAGAGTGGAATATCGACTCGAGTGTTCCTCTCAAAAAGGGAGCTTAAGTTTTGGGCAACATCTGGCGAATGATGTCCAAGACCGATACTCTGTCATTTTGGAGGAATTGCGACGTGTTAAATTATTAGGTGAAATGCACTCAATCAATATTACTAGATGCAAAGATGTTACCTGATAAATCCAGGCGAAGCTTTGTTCACTGGATTTCGAGTCAGATAGGCCTGATTCAATGTGAGATAATATCCTCAATACCGTAGGAGTGTTACTTGGTTCAGAAAGAGTGACTTAGGTTGGTAGTGGCGATCGTTCTCATTTCATGGTTCAATTAAATGGCTGCTTGGTTCTTAGCTCAATCAAATGGCCGTACATGGCAACAGTAATATTGTGGTTCGTGATGTAGCAGGTTAGGGCGTATACTGCAATACTAGAATCTATGGAGAACTGAATGTGGTTGCAAGAGATTGAAGATCAATTCCAGAAAGACTTCGATGTGGGCTCTCACACAGAGAACTTTTTCTTGAACCGGGCAAACTTGTTCAGTTTCTTGCCCATGTCAAGTTGGTCGTTGTTGGTCTTCTGGGACGACGTGGGCGATCCCGATTGGGAGCTGGAGGAGGTGGCAGACTTGTACAATGACGACGACTGGTTCTTGGTGCTGAAGATGGAGCTGACGTTGGAGTACACCTTTCTCAACTGGGCGGAGTTGGCGTCGTCCTCCGACTCGTCCTCCGAGCGGTGCTCGTCGTGGGTGGTGGAGACGGGTTGGAGCTTGTCGTCGGGGGCGGCTTGGACGGACACAGCGTCGGCGTCGGGACCCCGGAAATCAACACTCTTGAAATGGACCTTGATGTCGTTGCACTCGGAGTCAAAGCCCGAGTTTTCGTCGATGCTCATGTGGGCCATGGCGTCGTTCATGCGGGCCGACTTTTTATGCAACGCGAGCTGCTTGCTGACCTTGAGTACCTGGTTCATCTCCTTGTTGCTGGCGTAGTTGAACACGCCAGAATTCGATCTGGACGACGATTCCACCGAGTCGGAGGCCGAGGCGGCCACCGAGGCGGCGGACGACCGGGATATGGACCTGCGCTCGTGGTTGTCCGTGCTGGGACGGGCGCGAGACAGGCCCACCGTGGTGTCGCCGGAGCTTCCCGACGCACTGGAGTGGATGGACACGCTTCTCGATTTGGGGCCTGCCCGGAAGCTGTCGTTGCCCAAGGACGACACCGAGGTGCGAGGCGTACGCAAAGACGCCATAGTGGAGGGCGAGGAGGAGGTGCTGGCACTGGGGGCAGCCGAGGGCCGTCTGGACCCCGACCCCGAAGCAGCCACTGAGTGCTTGCGCAATTCCCGTCGCTTACCCTCCATCTGGTCCTTCAACTTTTGCTGGGTCTGGTACGACGCCGCAGGAAGCAAGAAGAAACTCATGGTGGTGGTGTGGAACGGAGACGATGGACGGAACGGTGAGAGAGGGAGGTGGGATGGAGCGATTACAGAGCGTCTTCCGAACCAGCAGCGACTCGCTATATATAGTGGCCGAGATCGGGCCCTCTCCAGCCGGGCTGGGACGATATTTTCTGCCCCTGCAAAGATCTACGCTTCGGCCACCACAGGGTTCATGGGCCGGTGCATAATAGGATGTTCCCAGCTGTCTGTTTCAGGGCAGGAGCGGAAAATAGCTGAGGAGTAGAGGAGCAACAGGCGCGGAACAATAGCCAAGGAAGGCCGGTGTGCTGGGACGTGGAGGCTATTGTGGCGGTCCGGGTCAGCGAAGGAGCGGGATTGGTGGTACGGGGCTGCTGGTGCTGCTGGTGCTGCGACAGCTTCCACCATCCTGTGTATGTGTCTTTCACTAGACTTAAATGTTGGGCTTGGGCATGGCCTTCGGGGACGTCGAGCACATCAAATGGTCCGACTCTGACTCCGGCGTTCGCCCCAATCCGTAATCTACATCAAGACGTGCATGAAGGGGGTCACCTTTGGCAGACACAAACTGCCTCCGCCATGCACGCCACATGCACCACAATAGCATTCCCACACAATAGCGTTGTAAACAGCACTGCGGCTGGGACAGCGGGCCTTTGTTGGTGGCCTGTTCACACAATAACGGGAGCGCTAGCTCGACTTTGGCGATGCCTCGGGCCGTCTCGAGGCGGACGCGACGTGGACGTGGTGGTGGTGGTGGAGGCGTCGTCCTACAGGGGCTGGTGCGATGTGGGTCGTATCGCAGATCTTCGAGCATCTGGCGGGCGATTTGGTCTAAAGTGCATGCATACAAAATACCGCTTCTCTCGCTGCATACACCGCAGGTGTTGACGAGAAGAAAGAATGTTGACCGTGGTGTCTGTGGTGACGGAGGTGACGTTGCGAACTGTGCATCATGTGCAGCCCGAGACAGGCGGACCACCTCTCGCATAGCGAGCCCAGTGACTCTTGTTCCTTCTGTTTTGCTAAATGGGCCTGAAAGGGCCCGGGCTCCTCGTCGCTTGTAGTAAGGGCCCTTCACAGTGAAGGTGAAATTCGATCGTGCTCGAGGCACATAGGACAAATTTGCCCGTTTGCGGAAGAGTTTTTCACCCCGACTGCACGGAGATCCGACGCTGACGTCGACTTTCCGACATCCCGCCTAGTGTCACTAGTGGGTCTAGTCCCTACTAAAGAACTTTTGGCACTTTAGACGAGAACGTTGATCTCAAATTCGAATTGCCGGATTCTGCACTGCACTCCGGCTTCTGCCGATCAAATCCGTCAACCCCTCAGCAAATACCCAACCCTACTCTGGACGCAGACTCTCTTGTGCTAGACTGAAGATCTTTAAAACCAACGCGTTTCCTTGCGTCGGCCTTTCGTTTCTAGCTACATCGCAGTGTATCCTGTACTTTCCATTGCATACATCCTGGGATCGCTGCACTCTTCAAACCAATTCACCGTCAGATACCGGAACAGCGTGGCTGGCCCAGTGAGTCATTTGAAATGTTCAGCTGATTTGGATATGATGGACGATCCGACCAGACAACGTCAAAAAACGCCTCATCCCCATTCGGCTAGGCTTGGTCAGGTATTGTTTACGTCACATCGGCCTCGATTTAAAGTAGTGAGTGTGACGTCCGCCTATGTTCGCAATTATGCATGTGGTGTGTGAACATGGGAGCAATAGCAAATCTTCACAGGTAGGAACGTGTAGGCTGCAATTTCTGGAAGTTTGAGACAATTGATCCACTCTTGATCTCTCGCTTGTGATCAATTCCACCATCACAACAAGCCCTTCATCCTCGGTATAGCTCGAAAGAAAGGCCCGCATATTGGACAGTAATTCCAGCTCGGGTTTGTTGAAATAGTGAGTCCAAGAATAAACATTGGGTATAAGGGCCAAAAAATTTATGGAAAGCACGACGTGCATGCTAGACTTCGTAATAAACTTGAAGTCCATGTCAATTTACAAATTTACTTACCACCTAAACTCCTATACACTCAAAAGTATCCATTTTGCAATTTTTTCAAAATTTTGCTTTAATTTGGCCGACCGGATGCGCAGAGAGGGTATTTCTAATTTTATTCCTTCAGAACAATATAATCTTAACTCAAATTGTTACGAGCGTGGTCACTATAGTTGTGGCTAGGTGTTGATATTTACAATACGCGAGTTTTCTTTGTTATGAATTGTTTTCTAATTTTACTATGGCGCACAACCGGCCTCAAGAATCATTAAACATGTAATTGGCGTAGTACTGGTGTGCCCTAGAAGTCCACAGATCAATATATTCTTGATGTGTATTAATGTTATTCCCAGATGTTATAAATCGGTCACATTTCGAAACCACGTCGGTATGATAAAATTGCTTCCCAATTAAGTAATTATGTTGCAGGACTTGGTGTTACATAATCAATAATGGAAGTTCGAATTAGAAACGCTATGCTTGCAACGAAAAAGATGTAATTAGATCAAGTATGAGAGAAGGGGATATATGTTTTTCAGAATTGTTCTGAGGGGATATCACATGAACGTGAGAGTAACCATGGCAGCCAACAAGAAAGTCAAAGCAGAAACCGACTTCGAGACGGCAGCGTTGGGTACTTCAGGAACACCAGAAGTGGAGTTCTTTGGTCCAGCACCGCTGTTGCCAGCACCGTTGTTTCCAGAACCGTTGTTTCCAGAACCGTTGTTTCCAGAACCGTTGTTGCCAGAACCAGAACCAGAACCTGTAGGAGCAGCAGGAGCAGGTGGTGCATTTCCATTGCCATTGCCTTTACCAGTAGGAGTAGCAGAGGCAGTGACCAAGGTAGTTGAAGTGACAGTAGGTGCTGGATTTCCGTTTCCGTTACCACCAGTTGGGTTTCCATTACCGTTACCGCCAGTTGGGTTTCCGTTACCGTTACCACCAGTTGGGTTTCCGTTACCGTTACCGCCAGTTGGGTTTCCGTTACCGTTACCGCCAGTAGTAGTAGTGATGGTAGTAGTTGGGTTACCACCGGTTGGGTTTCCGTTTCCACCAGGGGTAGTAGTAGCAGGGGTAGTAGTAGCAGGGGTAGTAGTAGTGGTGGTGGTAGGGTTACCATTACCTGGAACAGTAGTAGTCACGGTGTTAGAAGAAGTAGTGGTGGTAGGGTTACCATTACCTGGAACAGTAGTGGTCACGGTGTTAGAAGAAGTAACAGTGGTAGTGGTGTTCGACTTGGTAGTGACTGGAGTAGAAGAAGCAGTGTTGGAAGGAGTAGAGGAACCAGTGTTGGAAGAAGTGGAAGAAGCAGTGCTAGATGGAGTGGAAGAAGCAGTGCTAGATGGAGTGGAAGAAGCAGTGCTAGATGGAGTGGAAGAAGCAGAGCTAGATGGAGTGGAAGAAGCAGAGCTAGATGGAGTGGAGGAACTGGAAGCCGAAGAGGTAGTCACACTAGAGCTAGAGGAAGTAGCACTAGAAGATGGAGGGGCAGTAGAAGATGCAGAGCTGGACGAAGAGGATGGAGTGGAGGTGGGTGGAGTTGGCAATGGCTTACATTCCTTACAAACAGAAGGCATGCCTGAAGAAGGAGCGTCACCATTGTACTTGACACCAACATCGTGAGTTCCTGGAACTTCCTCGCCAAAGCTTGGGGTAACAACTTCAAACTTGGTCTTGTCGTAGCCCTTTCCAATGTTGAACTTGTGGGTGATGTTGTCACTGGAAATGGTCAAGACACCAGAGTCAGCATCATAGCTGAAGGAAAAACCTTCGGTTGGGTTAATTTTGAAGGAGTTAATTCCAATAATGTTACCACCACCGTAACCAGCAACAGTGAAGGTGCTTGGGGAGCTTTCCAAAGTGGAAACCTTGATGGAAGCCTGTGGGCCCTCCATGTAAATAGTTTGGGACGAAGCGAAATTCAATTGTGGGTTCTGAATGAAAAGGTTCGAGTCCTGTTGGAGTGTAATACAGCCGGTACCTTGAACTGGGGTTGTCTGACTGTAGATTTCGTTGAAGAAACAAATTTGACCATTGTTGTTAATAGGTTTCAACTGACTTCCGAGAGTAACAAATCCAGTAGACTTGGTCTTTTGATAGAAAGTGAGCAAACCATTGTTGTTAAAGTCGTTGGAAGTAATGGACATGAGTGGCTTTAAATCAGATCCTTGTCCTCCCAAGTACATCTCACCATTGTTAACGAAGTGACCTCCAACAATGTTGTAGATTGGAGCAGTGGCGGAGTCCACGGAGTTGAAAGCAATAATACCATCGTTTTGGATAGTGTCAGATGTGGTGGCAATCTCAACATCCAAAGCAATCTTGTCATCATTTGAGGTAATGTAGAAACCACTACCCTTACCAACGGTAACTGAGCCACCAATGGTAGTCACAGCATTGTTAATGATAGACCAGTAGACACCTGGGCTGATTACAACATCACCAATGCTGGTGTGAAGGGTACCATCTTCCACAGTGTCCTGGGAAATAGTGGTGCCAACAGCAGTTGCCGCCAGGGCAACGGTGGCCAATAAAGTCTTTTGAACTAACATATTTGAACGAATGGAATGATGATTTGATGAACTCTGATGATAAAAGTAGAAGTGATGGGAGTATTTATATCATTTGGCAATTCCCAATCCCCATGCTTCTGGTATGACCGGAGCGTATCGTATTGCAGCGACAAGTTGTAAACCAATACCTTATTACAATAGCCATTGACTTTCACCAAAAATTTGCATCTAAAGTAGCTGCAAGTAAAAGGGACAATAGCCCGATCTAAACACGAATTCGCGATTCAGAAATTCAAACAATTGTCACTCTTTTGGGTGTAATTACGTACAACACATAATAGAAGCCACTATGGTGATGAGCGCATGACAAAAGGAATGGTTCTAGTTAAACTGAGTGGCCAGGTATTGTTTCTTTAATTTTGGGGGTACGGTTGATCATTCTAAGTATTTTCTGGTGGGACCATTTTCTGATGTCTGAAATTCGATTCCGTCCCATGAGTCGATTACGAGCAGTACTCTAATTATCCCGTTGCACTCTATACCAACTACCGACTTTCTCTATTGAGATATACATGAAGAAACCTAGGTAGTGAGGTTTCCATCTAGATGCCCCTTCAGTTAGGCACTTTTGCAGTCTAAAGCAGCGAATTCTAAGCCAGGAGAAGTGCATTCCGGGCTCCTATTCTGGGGTAGTTTATAGCTACTTTCGTAGAGTTGGAAGGCGCACGGCCTAAACGATTGCGTACCTATTGTCCCTGTTGGTGATTAAGCCCAGCAGTAAGAATACTGTACAAAAGGAATTGTGACGCGACTTTACGGTGATAGACGCCATCATTGCCCAAGTAGCCATTGATTTGTACTTCTTGATTATCTTGTAGAAAATTCATGAGGAATGGCACTTTCGAATCTGGTCATTAGTTGAGAAGAAAGTTGCACTACAAAAGCCTCCAATCAATTGCAAGGGTACTGTCCGTTTGGCCTGAGGTGAGGTAAGCCTAAAGTTGAATTGTATTTGTATTTAGAATAATAGCTACGCTTTTTTTGGGAAGGGCAGAGGCAGAGCTTTTGTAGACAATAAGATTACTAGCCCTGTATATTGAAATTTGCTGAGTCCCAGTCCCTTGTCTCAGATGGGGACTGGAGGGATTATCAGATCAGAGTACCCATCTTTGATGCTTGAATTACGCGATGGGAAGTATGTTTGCAATAACCTCTAAGGGGAGATAGTCTGGGTCCTAAGAATTATGTTATTGTGGTAAAGATCGACAGTATCGTCAGACACCGTTCAACCGTGAATGAAATTGAGTACCTATTTCCTCCTAAACCAGTAAAAAATATTGGTCCACGGTGCGACGGGCCAGGCCAAAAAATTATTGAAATGTGATATAAGTTTTAACAATAGTGGAGAATTATCCCTTTCCAGGAGGAATCCAAATAAGTTACACAGCCAAACTTCTTGGGAGAGCGGAAATAAACCATCAAGGCTCAAGATTCCTCTTGAGGCATATCCTAACATCATTTTTGGTGGCACAGCTTTCCATATTCGTAAATCTCCATCCCCAATCAGGTCTGGAAATGCACCGGAGGCTAAGGCAATGCAACGCCCCCGTCTGCTGAAGCATCGAAGCAGCGAATATTCTGGGACTGGGGTACAGGGGACTTGACGTGTACCTGAAGTCGTCAAGTCGAAGCGAGCTAATACGCGCTTGGATGTACTCTCGCTCACTACTGTAACATTAATGGATGGTAGAGACCTTTCGAGGGGATGGATCAAAGGGGTTTACCAAAACTGAACCCTTCGCTTGATCTTCTCAATTAATTTGCAATTTCTGCTCTTGGGACATGCGCTCTAATCCCGGGAACTCGGCACCAAAGCATCTGATTTTTGGACAAAAGGGTTTGGTTGTATTCAAAATAAAAAGTAAAATTTGGAACAATTAGTCTCACTCTCGTTTCCAGCAAATATGGTTGGTAAATAGAATGCACCAATTGTGTTGGGTAAATTGCACGCCTTAATCGCAGGGGGCAAACAATTGCAAGTCTTTGTTGAAATCGTAAGTACTATTCATGCTAGGATATAATCGCCTGTTGGGAATACCCTGATTGTACTAGGGTACCATGACCTGCTGTATTTGGTCAATTAATCCTTTTCGACAAGCGCTACGAATGGGTACACACGTGAAGGAGCAGGATTTTCCTTAATTCTGACTATAGTCTTACCCGAGAGAAGTTTAACCAGTTGGCTAAAACCTAGAAAGAGTCAAAATGAAAAAAAGTCAATGTTCGCGTCAAAGAGTTATTCTCAGGTTCAAAACCTCGTCTCTGGTAATGCCAAAGATGACAGGCACGTGAGATCTGAATCAACAAAATTTACTTGCAAGACTCTCTGGCTGGAGCATTGGACCAAACAAATTGTTTCATGGAGCTTCAAAAGAATTATTTGGTTCAAATGTGTCTAGATATGGTCAAATACCTTATTGATGAAGCTCATTAGCGATTATATCAATTACTAACCAATACACATATAAAATTAGGAATTTCCGAAAAATGACGAAGAATAAACTTGACAAGTGTTGATACTACTTTAAGTCTGAAAAATGGGGACGTACTCCAACTAGTAACTCCTTGTGGATGGAAGTTGGAACTGAATGAATGTCTTTGAAAGGAAACATTAAAAGTCTTATAAGAGGAAGAAACTGAAGCTGACAATAGCTATCAAAGCTATGTTAACGTTCAATGACTTAATCGAAGCAGAATTGCCAGTAGCAGGTGCAACACTAGGAGTGGAACCAGAACCAGAACCAGAACCAGTACTACCAGAACCTGGTTTACCATTATTTCCAGATCCAGAAGCAACGGATCCTGAACCGGAACCAGAGCCTGGAGAAGAGCCCGGAGAACCAGAGCCGGAACCAGAGCCGGAACCAGAGCCGGAACCAGAGCCGGAACCAGAGCCGGAGCCAGAACCAGAGCCTGTAGAAGAGCCTGGGGAGCCGGAACCAGAGCCAGAACCAGAACCTGGTTTACCATTATTTCCAGATCCAGAAGCACCGGACCCTGAACCGGAACCAGAGCCTGGAGAAGAGCCCGGAGAACCAGAGCCGGAACCAGAGCCGGAACCAGAGCCGGAACCAGAGCCGGAACCAGAACCAGAGCCTGTAGAAGAGCCTGGGGAGCCGGAACCAGAGCCAGAACCAGAACCTGGCTTACCATTATTTCCAGATCCAGAAGCACCGGAACCAGAGCCTGGCGAACCAGAGCCTGGAGAAGAGCCCGGAGAGCTCGAACCTGAGCCCGAACCTGAGCCCGAACCTGAGCCAGAGCCTGGTGAACCAGCGCCAGAGCTAGAGCCAGAGCCAGAGCCAGAGCCAGAGCCAGAGCCCGAACCTGAGCCTGGTGAACCTGAGCCCGAACCAGCTCCACCAGTACCTCCTCCATTACCAGCTCCACCGTTGCCTCCACCATTACCAGCTCCACCATTGCCTCCACCATTACCACCGCCGTTGCCTCCTCCCTTACCACCGCCGTTGCCTCCTCCATTACCTCCGCCGTTGCCTCCTCCATTACCTCCGCCGTTGCCTCCGCCGTTGCCTCCGCCGTTGCCTCCGCCGTTGCCTCCGCCGTTGCCTCCGCCGTTGCCTCCTCCATTACCACCGCCGTTGCCTCCTCCATTACCACCGCCGTTGCCTCCTCCATTACCACCGCCGTTGCCTCCGCCGTTGCCTCCGCCGTTGCCTCCGCCGTTGCCTCCGCCGTTGCCTCCGCCGTTGCCTCC
>JAJMGI010000050.1:0-25715 GCA_030568615.1 Suhomyces bokatorum | reverse complement strand
GCAGATGGGTTCGTTTTTGCTCCAAATGCATACATGAGATCTTCTTGGAATTTTATTGATTTAATTGTTCTAATTGCATTGTGGATTGAGCTCTTGGCTTACTTGCTTGTTGTACAAGTGGGGCGTGATGTGATGGCTCATGGACGAAGGAAGGGGGCGAGGATAGCGGCTAGGGCACGAGTGCTAGGGGCAACAGTCAACACACCGGGGGGCCGACGGGACGGGCCAAAGGACCAATGGGATGTCTGTGTGGACACGGCCAGAAAGGCACTGGCAAGACACGGAAAGGGCCCGAAGCACACAGGCGACAAGGGCAACAGGCGCTGGATGGGCGAAACTTGCAACGGACGACGAACTGGAGAAAGACGGCTCCAAGAACGCCTTTTGCACGCGGAAAAAGGCGGGTTTTGACGGTGGATTCAACAGCAAGGCGACGACAGAGGCCCTGGGGTCAGTTTGGGCTGGCAATGGGGGGCCTGGTGGGGGGATGTGGAAGGAGCTGATAAGACAGAGCTAGAAAGGGAGATGGAGACTGATGCGGCCACTGTTGTCTCGGCATGAAAAAGCTGTGTGCAGGAGAGAGGGTCGAGGACGAGGGAGGGTAGAAAGGGCAGGAAGGAGGGGGGAAAACGGGGAAAACGGGGTGGGTGGAGGGAGTGGTGGTGGTGGAGACGTGCTAGGACACGATTTGGGGAGGTGGCAGGCGTGTGAAGGGCCGGCAAAGCAGGACGGAAGGAGAGGAAGTGGTCGTGCGCGTACCGTCGTGTGTGCACCGTCGTGCGCCTACCGCGCGGTCTCCCTATTGCACGGTGCCCAGAGGGGAACAGAATGACGAAGTAGTGAAAGCTGGAAATGATAAACGACATTAATAGAGAGATAAAGAAGGAGATATGAAAGAAGAGACATTGCAAGGAGAGACATTGCAAGGAGACATTGAGACATAGACATTGAAACATAGACATTGGCCTGTGTCTCCTCTGTTGTGGCCTTTGGCGTATCTGTACTTTGCGGCTTAGGGAGTAGAGCTAGGGAGCTTCCGCGCTATAGTTAGCGAGAGATGGTGCGAAATGGCTAGAATGACGTTGCTAGTCTCTGAATAGCCACATCCTGTCCATAAGTAACTACTGTCCATAAGTAACTACTGTCCATATTGCACCTACTATCCACTGTCTCTATCACCACTGTCTCTATCACTACTGTCTCTACTTATCTCTTTCTATTACTTCTTTCTCTCCCTCTCCCTTTCTGTCTCTTTCTCATTCTCTTTCTCCCTACGTCTTTACCTCGCGCGACAACTTACCGAGACCACCCTAAACCACCACCACCGTCGCCACCCACATCGTCACTCCTGCCACGTCAATAGGGGCGTTCGTCTACGTCCCTATGGCCGCAATTCCTCTGGGCCCACTATTCCTTCTCATCGCCGGATATACTCCAGCCTCCCTAGCACGCCTGCCTGTCTCGCTAGCCTGGCCGTATGTGCCATCCTACGCACCGCGAGTAAGCACCACGGTCTAAACTCAAGGAGAGACTGGCGTCCTGTAACAGAGCTGGCGAGTCGAGGCTTCAGCGCTTCCCGCCGCCTTGAACAGAAGGAATGGAATCGAATGGTGGCGTCAGAAGGACGAAGGTGAGCTTAGAGTTTAGGTAGAACGATGGAGTTAGTCGCATTGCATTGAGTTACAAGATGGCTGAAACTAACATCTGAGGCAATGAATTAGCACGGTATTTGATGAAATATCCACTAACTGGTGTTACTTTCTAGTCTGGTCTAATTGTGTAGTTTGGTCTAATTATCTAGTCTATTTATCTAGTGCACTATTGTCTAGTCTGGCTAATTATCTAGCACTCTAATTACCCACTCTGGCTAATTCTAATTATCTAGCACTCTAATTGCCCACTCTAGCACTCTAATTATCTAGCACTCCAATCACCACTCTAATGTCTACTGTTCTCCTTCGAGATTTTCTGGTCAATATTTTCACTCCTCCTTCATTCATTGCATCATTCTCCAGTTACTTCTCTCCTGTCATTCTTTGCCTCCACTCTTGCTCCATATTTTTCGTGCTTATATTGTTCCACAACTCTGGACTCATAGTCTCCCATATTTGCCATCAAACTATCCCATTACATGCTCTATTCTCCCTTCAATTGCTTCCCGCCTGTCGTTCTCTCTCCATTGCTAATTCCATTTATCTCCTAAGCTGCTACCGTAATTACTATAATTACTATAATTACCATAATTACTCTGATTATATCTGTCTCACATTACTGTGTAAACGTGAAATTCCCCCACACTCCTCAGAGACTAGCAACCTGTTCTTCCCGCTCATCCGAACACACCTCGACGTTGTCCTTGGAGAAAGCTTTCTCCATTTTCTCCACGTGAAAAGAGTCTCCAAAGCTGGCCAAATCCAAGATCCGCCTCACTCGATGGCCGGTCGAGTTATTCCGGTAATGAGCTTCTTGCAGGCTCTGAAACACGTTATTCGCCAAGGACATGCCTGGGCTTCACACCCTTCACTAAGAGAATGAAACGTTCCAGATCTTCCTGTGTGCTACTGCCAGTGAAAAATAGATCAAAAGCCACCGAGGTTCACAAGAGCATAATCCATGCATTTAGGCGTAAATCTGGGCCCACGGCCACTACAGTACGTTGTTGTCCACTGCTATGGTCCAATTGACTTTACTAGAGACTAGCACCGTTGTCGCTCTAGGCAATCGTATGTATGTACGGTCTTGTGTCTTCTTCTTGTGGGACAAAAGGAAGTGGAATTGTGTTGGCTGGAGTAGCACACAAAGCCAGCCAGCCTTTGCTGCTAAAGGCTCCTTTGGGCCAGTCCCCACAGTGTCCGCCATATCCCTTTCTGTGTCGACTTTTCACCCACGGTAGGCGTGACAATTGCTCCAAAAACGTTTTCAAAACGTTCGTATCTGCAAGTGTAAGTGTATGGCAGTACGGTGGGTGTCTTGGGGAAAGGGCCAAGTGCTCACATCTTAAGCCTGGTTTCCAGGCAGATCGGATAAGTTGTTTCTGGTGGTTGTTTCTGGTGTTGTTTCTGGTGGCTGTTTCTTGTGTTGTTTCTGGTGTTCTTTCTGGTAGTTGTTTCTGCTGGTAAAACTGGACATTTGGGTAGGAATTGCCGACTGTTCATGCCGGTGAAACTTCGGCTGGTTCCGGTGCAGTAGTAACTGGAACAACTGTCAGGGCTGGGTGTGTTGCTCACGATGAAGGCCATTGGGGAATATCCGTGAGAGAAATATATATTGGAGTTGTATGTATATAATCGGCTTCAACAAATCTTCCATAGTTTCGACAAAAGTATTAATGAAGCTATGAATATTCACCGTACGGCTACGGTTCTGTCTAAAACGGCCTGCTTCTTGACTCTACGTGTACTTAATTTTCAAACCAAAGAGAGAAACAAGCACAAATTCTTATTCTGGCGTTGTTGGAAGTAGAGTATTCTTCGACTGGTGCTTAGGTAGTTTTTCTGGTGATTCTAGAATTGTAAATACGATAGACACGAGAATTTCAAGGTCATACGGTCCCATAGGCTGTTCAAAGTGGCTGCTACATCTAAGGTTTTTTGATTGGTTCCCTTGTTGAGTAGAATTCTTTGGATAATTCCGGTACCGGGTACGCTAGCTTCAGATGTATTCTGTTATTTTTTGCCTAAATTCCATCTTGCAAAACCCCGGCCGTCGGAACTTGCCAAATTATCCGGAAATATTGCAAAACCATTGGTAAAGGTATAATTCCGACTTTAATAAAAAAGAAACTCTTACTCGGTGCATTCCAGCATTAACTAAAACACCAAGCTACTCAAGCAAAGCTGGAAGAAATACCGGTTTTGGAGGTTTGGAAATAGGCGATGTAAATGTCCAATGCTGGTATAAGCCCCAGAATTAAATAGCAGGGGTGCAGAATGGTGCCAGAGAAATACGATGGAGCTTTATGTATTTCGTCAAGTAAAGTGAAAGAGATAACAAGAATATAGAACACCGAATGACTTGGAAAATGGCAACCATTCGTTCTAATCGAGACTTATTTCCATAAATGAGAAGATTGCAACTAGAATTGATTAAATCAGAGCATGCAACTCGAAATTTGAATCTTCGTAATCCCTCTGCACTGTTGTTAATTCTTGTATACGATAAGAATGTCAAACGTTCTTTTTACTGGAAGGCTTCGTATGGCAATGGAAGCAATTGCTTCTTGTTCCAAATTAAGTGTGTAATTATTCACTCAATAATCACAAAGGCTCTGTTTCTGTCACAAGATAACTATTTAGAGAATGTGTCGATGTTCTCCTGTGGTCTCTCCATTAATTGTCTCGTCGTTTCTTCTCTTGCTAACACTTCCATTTAGTGTAGTTATTATTCTAACATCTTCTGTATATTACACCGTCCTTGTCTAGTAATTCTTTGTGGCCTATCACACCGTCCTTGTCTCGTAATTCTTTGTGGCCTATCACACCGTCCTTGTCTCGTAATTCTTTATGGCCTATCACACCGTCCTTTTCTCGTAATTCTGTGGCCTATCACACCGTCCTTGTCTCGTAATTCTTTATGGCCTATCACACCTCGTTATCGTTTTTCTCCATGTCAACCAAACGAAGTCTCATTCATTGTCTAAATATTCCAAAGTATAGATTACTTATAAATAGGGATATGTTAGGAATTAGTCTATATACCTAACATTTCCTAATCTGACCCACCTAAAGTCTTTTTTCTCATACTCACCCTTCATACTCACCCTCATACTCACTCCTTTTCCATTCCTTTCCATTCCTTTCCTTTCTCCCTTTCTTCTCTTTTTTCACTCTGTATCTCTACTTGACACCTGAATACCATTGTGCCCGTTCCATAGCCCCATCCTAAGCCGCACCAGAAGCTGGCACACAAGCTGGCACACAAGCTGGACCCAATCTGGACTGTCTACTCTCGCTAATCACATATATTAATGTCACCTGGTGACCCCTAAATCAATCAAACCTAACGTAAAACCCCGGAAAACCTAAACTTTCGTAGTATCGGAAATGAATATCCCACCTGGGACCCACCGGCGGCGTGTTTCAGCCCCAAACGGTGGTGTCAGTGAACTTTTGGCCAGTGGATCCAGAGGTGCCCCAGATCGACGTGGACACCGTCTGCGAGTCCCCGAAGAAGCGGGACGCTGTTCCTGGAACGTCCACCGGCACGGAAGAAGTGAAGCCGTGGCCCACGTCGCCGTATCCCGGCTTGTGGGCTGCCTCGAACGGCTTGAACGGGTCGAATAGCGCCAAAGGTGCGGTCGACACCGAGGAGCCCATCACGCCGGAGAAGTCGCCGTTGCTGCCCACCGTCGTCGACAGGCTGTTGGACCCGGCCATCACGGGGTCCTTGAGGGTGGTGGAGTCGGAAACGGGCGACTCCAACGCGAAATCCGCCATGGGCGACTCGGAGGCCATGCCAAACGAGCCCCGTTGGTTGCGGTAGGACCCCATGAACGAGGGCGGTGCCACGGCGGCCACGGCGGCCACCGAGGCCGTTTGGTTCAAGGAACCGGTGTTTTCGACCGTGCCAAACTGACTGATGGCCGCAAGTCGGCCGCCAGGCATCGAGGAGCGGCCAAAACTGGCCTTTTTCTTGCCCCGACTGTTGTTGGTGTAGAGATTGCAGGGCAGGTTGTGGACGTCGACAAGCGCCCGTTCGACCAGTTCCAACTGGAACACGAACGGCTCGTGCACGATGGTCCGTTTTGGGTAATGAGATGACGTCTGGAGGGGAGTGTGGGCTGGAGGATCCGGCATTTGTTGGTGTTGGTTGACCTTGGTGGTGAAAAATGAGGTTGGCCAACCAGCGATGGTGCGACATGCGACATGCGACATCCAATGGGGAGGGAATGGGGACGGTTGAATTTGGGAGATGGTGGCGTTTTTGCAGGTTAGGGCCGAGGATAGGGGCATGAATGGGGGGACCATGAATGGAGACGTCGTTTTAGGGCTTGAAACGGCCACAGGGTCCTGTAGACTGGACCCTTGTGTTGATTGCAGGTTGGCTTTGCAGGTTCGGCGATTTGCAACCGGCACGTGACTGACGTGAAGAGAGAAGACTAGATAGTTAAGGAAGGATCTTATAAATGTGATTGTTGGTGAATGATTAATTCTATTTAATTAATAGCGAGATGCTACAATTCATGGATTTTAGTTAATTAATAGCGAGATGCTACAATTTATGAATTTCATTTAATTAACAGCGAGATGCTACAGTTCATGAATTTTATTGAATTAATAGCGAGATGCTACAATTTATGAATTTCATTTAATCATTAGCCGATTTGTGTCCTAATATATTCATACCTTTAATTAAAGGCAAGATGGTGCACTACAATTTATGAATTTCATTTAATCATTAGCCGATTTGTGTCCTAGAGGTATATTAATACCTTTACTTAATAGTCAAATTGTATTAATGCCTTTAATTAATAGCAAATTGTGATCTTGAGGCAATTTAAACCCCTGCAGTTTATTCAATTGTGTTTTTGAGGATTTCACAATATTGATGTGTTGGCATTGCACTAATTCCTATTTGTATGTAATAGGATGGCTAGTCTTTCATTTTCTATAACTCTGGTGTGGTCAGCAGAATCTCGATATAATTTCAAGAGTCAGTTTAGACTCAATTTTAGCTGGTATCACTGTCACAAGACTTCATTTTTGCCTGGTATATTCTGTCTCGGACATTTTTGCCTGGCAAATTATCATTGTCTCGGACTTCATTTTTGCCTGACAAATTATCACTGTCTCGAGATTATATCAGGAAATATTCGAATTAATTCTAATAATCTCATCAAGTCAATAATGTTTTCTACCGTTTGCTACACTAACTCGGTTCCTTTATATTAACTGTACTTTTGACCTAATTGCAAGTATATATCAAATGTTCACATTGGATATTGGATTTTTCTGACTTTGGTAAAACATTTCTTCGTAGATTTTCATCTTCTATGGGCTCTGCACAATGCACTAAACCCATACTTCAATTCTGCATATACTGAACTATTCCATTCAAGCAACTTTCTGACAATATACACCTTAAAACACTAGCGATGCCATAAAAGTTGTACGATTTTCCATACTATTGGAAAAGCCAGAGTTCTTGTCTTGGGGAGTAGGAAGCCAGCATTCTGTGGAGTTTCCATGTTTGAAAAATCCCAAGTAGTTGATTTCATCAATTTTCGCAGCAACTAAGACATCTCCAAGCTTTGTACCTTCGAATGTACACAGGATGTATTGCTCAGCTGATTGCTTTAACAAATCGTTGGCATTGATAACATTGACAAAGTCGGTAGGTTTATAGTAAACTTTGGGAAGTGTTATCAGCAAATTTCCAAATTTGAGTTCGAGTTCTCCTCTAGCTTTAGCTGAAACCGGCCGCATGCTTCTAGGTTGTGGAAAATCATACACCACATTCTTTAAGTGCTCTAAGCTGTTAACTGATGATAACAGGACTGCCGAAGATACAGTAAACATATTGATGTAACGACCATCTTGCTTCTTAAAATTTTCACTCCTGTGAGCTTCGACATTGCGGGCTCTGTCAAGATGGGAAACCGTATTACTCTTCTCGGGTTCAGTATTGCTTGAACTTCTGGCGACCCAGGTTTCCGATGTTTTGGCCTTGGATTTCTTGGCTTTGGATTTCTTCTTTTTATTCTTGGGACGTTGTGTCCTGCTTCTTGTGTTGTTACTTTCCTTTGATTCCTTCGCAATGTACTTGGGATCAAAATCTTTGTGCTTCCAAATTTCTTCAAATCCTGTAAAGGTTTCAGGGGGTTGAACATTATCGTTGACAAAAAGCAAGCAATGCTTTGCAACAACGCCAAAGGCAATAGACTCGTTGACATGTTTTCTCCAACACTGGACCCAGTCAGTATAGGGCGAATGATAGTCATCAGTTTCGTAGATGAAATCAAGCACTTTGGGGTCAAGTTTTGCTTCCTCCCAATTGTATTTTCCCTTTCTTTCATTAACAGATATAGTGAGATCATTCCGAATCGCCAAGCATTTGCGGAAGTGATGGATCAAAGTTCTCTTCACAAATGCATGATCATTGACTTGAAGAAAGGCGTATTGTTCATGGAGTGTTTCTGGCTCATCAAACTTAAAGCGAGGAGGCTCCTGAGTGTAGTATATGTAGTATAAGTACTTTGGCTTTAACAAGTACAATAGTCTGACTGCGAAAATTCCGTAGAACAACTTCAAGCCATCTCCTTGCATGCCTTTAAAGCTCAATTCTGGGTTAGAAAAGTCGATGTCTTCAAGTTTGCTTTCGATCAAGGATTTTAAGGTGGGAGAAGTCCGAAAAATGCCTTCTTGAAAAGATTCGTTCCAAGCAATACGATCTTATACATAAGGCGATAACAGCGGAATATGAGACATCCACGTTTCAAACTGATCATGAGCAAATTTCCTGGCAGCTTGACGAATAGTAGGGCCAGAATAACATGAACTTTCTCCAGTTATCTTTCTTCAGTTACGAAGGGTGTTTGGCTGGTTGATGTGAGTATATTTTCGTTTTGTGGCTGTTCTGTAACATCAACAGCATCACTGCCAGTTGCATTTTGTGTGTTTGGACACTCTGCCTCCTGTTTGATAGGCATTTTCTGATCACAGGGTCTGTATTCAATACTGACAAAGAGTTCACTTATGCGAATAAATGTAGTGAAAATGCCGGAATTTCAGTGACAGAAGTAATTTAGCTGTTATAACAATTACAGCAGATCCAGTGGAAGCTTTTGAATCCAATAGTATAGTCAGATAATGTAGTATTAATTGAGTTGTAAATAAGGAGATGATTATTATTTGATATGGATATCTAAATAGGGCTGGCTGTGTCCGACACGACCTTTTCTGAAAATTCTGTTTTGAGGGGTCCACAAAATAAGTGAATGACTAGCCTAGTGGATAAACCGGAGATGTTTCGGCCGAGTGGGGAAAGTCTGACAACATTTCCTGTTTTGTTTTTCATATTAAAGATATCGTGCACAAATCCGTCGTACCCAAAATCTCGATATTCTAAATGATAGTATTATTGACGTAATACTAGAAGATATTTCTTCAGTGGCTCTAGTAATTAGAATCACTAAATATTCTATTCACAAAGGAGTTCTTCAGTTTTTCTCTTTTATTACTAGATTCAATTTGATGTAATGCGTCCAATTATTCTATTTCATTGACCACCTATAGCCAGCTATACCAGCACTGACCTGGATTTTTCACAACCAACAATCTCAGATAAAACGCTCTACATTCTTGTATCCAGTGCTCTCGACTTATATTCACTCCTAGATTAGTTCTTTTGTGTCTAAAGTGTAATTCATATTCTGCATATGTCGCTATAGCAAATGCTGCATATCTAATTATTCCTCAAAGTATAATTTTTCATTTACCCTATCAATTGGGCTTGATTTGAAAATCCGTAATTTACCTTGTTATTTAGTACCTAGTCTTCTCACCTTCATCTGTTTATATCATTTTCCTTTATCTGTTTATATCATCTTCCTTCATCTGTTTATATCATCTTCCTTCATCTGAATCCTTCATCATAGTACATTATTAGAATTTATACATTCCAGGTGGCTGGGTCTATTCATTATTATACAGGGGACATGGTACTGAGGAGATCAAAACTAGGCCAGTTTTGAACCACACTGTACGTTATAGAAATAAAGAGAAGTAGCAGGTTCATGTGATTGCTGATGAAGTATCAGGATTGAGCAGCTCGCGCTATTGGCTCAAAATGGTGAATTTAAGTGTTGAGCTTTTTTGCCTTATCAATTGGTTCCAACATTGGCCCTAAGTTGGAGTCTTCGGTCCTTTTCTGAACTAAGGCGAGTGCTGTTTATCCACTTTTGCGCCTATTAACGCTTTTTGTTCTTCTGCTTGATCTCCTCCTCCTTGACGGGGTGCAACTTGATGGTGGTGGCAATGTCGGGACGGTTGCCCATGTATCCCTGGGACCAGTCGTAGCCGACTGCGTAGGCGAATATGGTTCCGTTTCTGTTGAAAGTGGTGGCGGTGACAGGCTGGTCCAACGAAGGGAACGACTTCAATCTCTGCTTGGCGTCCTTGTCCCAGTAACAGAAGGTGCCGTCGGAGCCCGCGGTGCTGAAGGTTCCGAAAATGGGGTGGAATGCTATGGAATTGACCGCGTAGGCATGCGACTCGTTGCTGGTGGTGGATGCACGGATGGTGGTGGTGGTGGTGGAGGCACCGGGCAGTTTGCGGTGGCATTTGAAGGAGAAGCCGAGCTTGCTCTGCTCGGCGTCGTCGATGTATTGGATGGCGCACCGGCCCTCGATGGAGCCCACGGCGTAGCCGTTGCCCTGCGGGTAGCAGGCAATGGTTCGGGTCTGGTACTTCAAGGGCGACGTGGTGGTCTTGAAGATCTGCTGGGGGTTGTTGAGGTCCACAATGCAGATGCCGCGAGCGGCACACCCTATGACAAGCAACTTCTGGCTGCTGTCCATGCAATACACCCGCTCGGGCATGTTGACGGTGGTGATGGGCTGGGGCGACCGCATGTCCCAGTACCGCAACGTCTTGTCCCACGACGCGGAAACCATCGCCGGCGTGTTGGTGGGGCCGCACTCCACGTACTTGACGCATTGGATCGGGGCGTCGTGGGCCCCGATCTGCTGTGCTTGCTGCGCCTGGAGGTCGAAGAGCTTGACCTGTTTGTCGGCGCCTCCGCTGACGACCTTGGACCCGTCGAAGGTCCACGCGGTGCTGAACACTGGTCCGGTGTGTTCAAAGAGCGCTCTTCCCTGGTTGTTGCCCGAGTTGGGGTCGATTTCGTAGATACGGACTTTCTTGTCCCACGAAGACACAGCCAAGAGGTCTTGTTGCGGCGAAAAAGCCAACTGTGTCACTGTATCCTCAGGCGGATTGTTGACGGTGATGTCATTGAGCAATTCCTGGCCGGTGCTGGCGCTGGAGCTGGCGGTGGAGCTGGCACCTAGGAAAGACATGAAGGAGGTGTTGTTTTTTGGATAAAAAACATCGAGAAGAAGGTGTAAAGTTGGGGTGCGAAGCCGTAACCTGCACTATGATAGAACTGACTGTAGATGCTATTAACTGTAGATGTATAGAGAGAGCACTGACTGTATAGATGATATTAACTGTATAGATGATATTAACTGTATAGATGCTATTAACTGTATTATTCTATTAACTGTATTCATTATATTCCAATTGTATTCATTATATCATTAATATTCATTTTGTAGTGACTATTATCACTCTATACTTTTCCTTTACATTGTATCTTTCTTCTAACCTGCAATGACTCCATAACCTGCATTTGGCCCTATTAACCTGTAATATGCCTTACACACTTCATATTTATCTAACACTTGGTCTTTTCCAACTCCCTTTAACGCCGCCATCACCGGCTCTTTCTGCCAAATAAAGCGCCAGTCCGACACCCCTGTCGTCCAATCACATGTCTGACCCGGAATTCTCGCTTGCGGACCTCCCCGTCCTCCGCTACACTGCACCTTCGACCAAACCCGTGTCCTACTCCCCAGTCCACCGATACGAGGAAAACACCTTCATTGACTGGTGCAGAGAGTCCCTCGTGCTCCCCACAGTGCCGCGGTTCCATTCCCGCAAGTGGATCACCCTCATAGCGCTGTCCATCTGCTTGGGCTACGTGACCATCTTCATCGACCTCACTTCAGTGTGGCTCAATGACCTCAAGAAGGGCGTCTGTCTCAGCAAAATCAACCGCTGGTCGTTGCTCGACCCCTATCTGAGCTGTCCCGTGGATGACTGGTACAATTGGTCGCGTATTTTGCTTGGATCCACCGGATGGCTTTCCAACTTGGCCATCAACTACCCCCTCTACGTCGTGTTTGCCTTGCTCTGGCTGGTGCCGGTGTCGTACATCACGGTCCACAAGGTGCCGCACATCCGCCAGAGCGGCATTCCCGAGGTTAAGCTCATCGTTTCCGGCTTGAACTACCGCCTTGTGGAGTATCTCGGAGTGCGGACCCTTTTCTACAAGATTGCTGGCTTGATCTTGGTGGTGGGCTCGGGCTTGTGGCTCGGAAAGGAAGGCCCCTTGGTCCACATCTCGTGCTGTGTCTTCAACATCCTCTACTCGTTGCTTGTGGACCCCTACTACGAAAATGAGGCCGTCAGAAGAGAGCTCTTGAGTGCAGCCACGGCCACCGGCATCGCCGTGGCCTTCAATGCGCCCATAGGAGGCGTGTTGTTTGTGATCGAGGGCTTGTCCAGTTTCTTCATGCCCACGAAGATCATGTGGAACTCGTTTATCACGTCCACTGTGGCCGTCTTGGTGGTCAATGGCTTCAGAACCTTTACTTCTGGAGTGGACTTCAACGAAAAGGACTTGTTCCAGGTGAGTTTCGGCAACTTCAGTTGGTTGTTTGTCGAGATCATTCCGTTTTTCCTTCTCGGAATCCTTGGGGGCTTCTACGGTGCTTGGTTCACCAAGTTAAATGCCTATTTTTCCAAGTTGGCGTTCAGAAAACACATTCAATCCAAATTGAGCCAGATGATCCGGGTTTCTCCAGAACACGGCCCCACCGTTGAAACCTTGGTCTTGGTGGTCATCACCTGCACATTGAACTTTCCCATCGAAATGGCCAAACTCCCATTCAGTGCCTACTTGAAGATTCTTTTCACCGAATGTCCCAAGGAAGCATTAGACTCCAACTCCTCCAATTTCATGTGTCAACCATCCAACGTCATCACCGCCTTCAAATTGCTTTACGTCATCATCCTGGGCTTTGTTCTTTCGGCCTACACCTTTGGAGTCAGTTTGCCTGGTGACGTTTTGATGCCCTCTTTGATTCTTGGAGCTGCTTCGGGTAGATTGGTGGGTATCATTTCACAGGCGGTGCAAAGCTTCTTCTCGTTGGAGTCTTTGGCCACCTGTACTGAAAAATCATGCATAGTTTCGCCATCGTCCTACGCTGTGATCGGAGCTGGTGCGTACTTGGGTGGTATCACCAAATTGACGTTATCTGTGGTGATTATTCTTTTTGAAATCACTGGAGCGATCACCTACGTTCTTCCAATTATGATTTCAGTCATGACCCTGAAGTTTGTGAACGATTGGTTGACCAATGACAACATCTACGATTCATGGCTCAAGAATTCGGTTAACCGATTCCTGGATAGTGGCTACCCTAATGAAGGCAAAGGAGATGGTTTGGTGAACTTCACCACTTTGACATCCAACTTGAAAGTGCGTCTTCCCAATGTTCAGGTCAAATCGATTATGGTTCCTTTGGCAGACATGAAATGCATTTATCTCACCCCAGAATTGCCTTACACTGTTGATAACTTGTTCAATTTCACCAACAGCGACAAACATGAAGGATATCCCGTGGTGTTGAGTCCGTCTGACCCCATTGCCCTTGGGTACGTAAAAAAACAGGAATTATACACCAAATTATCGTCTGTCGATAATAACACATCCGTTGTGAGTTTTCAAATTGAAAAATTAGCCACAGCCGTCATTTCCAAACAATTACAGTACGAACAAGGACTTAAAGACTTTTTGTCTATCAAAATATCAGTTCAAGCTCCTTTGGTCATTGCCAATGAGTTAACACCTGCTGTGCACATGTTGGAAACATTCGAAAAGCTTCATCTCAATTATCTCACAATCATGGACAGTCTGACTGAAGGCTTACACAAAATCTGTGGATTTGTGGACAGATACATTCTCTCGAACATCATCAAGCTGCAGTTCGAGTCCATTCGTGATGTATCTGCCTATAACCCTAGCGAGTTTGATCTTGAGGATGAAACTCTTCTCAATATCCGTGAAGAGCGGACAAGCGTGGAGTTGGTGACGTGAACCTTCAAAAATCATAATCCAAATAAATAGAATGAGCCTACAATGCTCATACGATGTACATAATAGAGAACAGAGTAATGGGGAGGATTGAATTTACGAACAGTATAGTATTAAATGTATTCTGATGAAATTAGAGTTATAATAGAGAGGATTGAAATTACGAACAATATAGTATTAAATGTATTCTGACGAAATTAGAGGTCCAGAATAATAGAGAGGATTGAATTTACGAACAGTATAGTTATTTTGTATTCTGACGAAATTAGAGATCCAGAGTAATAGGGAGGATTGAAATTACGAACATTATGATAATAGTAAACATAATGCGATGAATTTAGAGGACTAGGGTAGATGATAGTCAATTTAGTATAAGCCATGTGTGTTCTGAGAGATTTATATGGGAAAGTAGTTTATGTGATATTAGATATATGGATTATATCAAGAAAATAGTTGATGTGATGTAAAAGGTACATTTTGGCTGATTATATCAAGTAAAATAGTAGATGTGTAACCTAAATTTGGCAGCTTATGATCAAGGAAATTAGTATATGTGATAAACTAGATTTTGCCAGATTATGTCTAGTAAATTAGTAGATGTGATAAACTAGATTTTGCCAGTTTAAATCAAGGAAATTATTAGATGTGATGGCAAGACAATATTTTGGCAGAAATATCCAGCAAAGTAGTGGATATTATGCAAGTCTAGATTTTATGGATTATATCAAGTTCTATAGTAGATGTGATGCAATATTCTTTTATCAAACACTAGTGGTTTCATGATGTGAAGTCCAAAACAAGCTTAAATATAATTCTAATTGTTGCAATATGGGTTGTTTCTAGAATTGTCCAACTTTCCATTTTTACAAAAAAATCACCAAACTCATAAATATACCAAACAATGTAAAATCAACAAACATCACTGCAATCTTCATTCCATATATTGCAACTTTCACCTCCTCCACTACCATTTGCCCTTTTAACCTTATTATTAATCTCTGATTATCGTTCTACATACCTCATAATCACTGTTCACAGCTCCATGATATTCCGCTAACTCGATGAGATTTAGAGCTAAAATTACGAAACCAAGCCCAAAATGACGACAAAGCTCAGATCTACAAATCCAACCCATTTGATCTCATCAAACCCTTCTCTGTTTCCCCTAATTTCACCCCCTCTCCCATCTCTTCCCTCGTGTCCTGCACCTTTCAAAACCTTCTAACGCGTATGTAAACACACAAATGAACCACAACAAGGAGAACCAGGACCCCCTGTCCATGGCAGACAGAACAAGGCCTTCCAAGAGCATCCTACGGGATAACACGCTTCCTATGGTGTCCAATAAGAGACGCGTCTCCTTTGCCCCGGAAGTCACGCTCCACAAGTTCGACTTCGTGCCTTATCCAGAAGGCAAGAGAAGAAGAACCATTGGAGAACTCCCCAGCAGCCAGGATAGCACGGCAAGTGAAGGCGAGGAAGGGGTGGTGGTGGCCGACGGAGGCTTGGAAATGTTGCAAGATAGTTCCGAAAGCGATTCCGAAAGCGATTTCGACAGTGAAGGCGACGACGGGTTCAGCAAGCTTGAAAACGAGGCCGATTTGGTGGTCCATTCGCTTGCAATGTTCCGCAAACAGGACCATCCCGAAGAGGAGGGACCGGAAGGTCCAGATCAGGCTCCAGACGTGCCATTGCACGTCCATGGAGCCGATGACTTGGACCAAGAACAAACCATGGAATTAACTGGCCAGTTCAATCTACTTCAGAACCCCGAGTCCCACCTCCAAATACTTGCCCGGATGCATTCCGAGCCCCAGGAATATGAACATGTGGAGAACGCCTTGGATCTCATGGCCGAGGTCTCTCTTTTGCACGCTTCCTTACCCCATGATCCATCCCACGATCTCCAATCCCACGAGCAGCACCAGCCCCTTCCAGTGGGAGAAGTCGTAAAGAAACAGCCCCAGAATGCCGAATCGCCACATTCCGGGCTCATTGGCGAAGAATTACGAGCCGATGACTTGGACCAAGAGCAGACTATGGAATTGACTGGTCGAATAATATTCCCTGTCAAACCATTACATGCACCACAGGATTCCGATCCACAAGGAGTAGTAAATACTCCCCATGATGTGCCAGAACCACTGGAATTATCGCATTCAAGCCAGGGACTAGAACACCAAGATACGACAGAGAACCAGCAACTGCCATCCCAAACTGTTCCACATCTTCCAGAAATATCCAAATCTACAGAGAATGAACCACGTGGCCACCCCGAATTGCCAAATGGTAGTTTGGAAAGCTCAGACGAAGATGATGGCCACGATGAAGTGGACATGGAATTGACCGGAACCCACAAGGTGATACCCCAGTTTCCGAAATTTCCCGAACCTGAACTGCAAGAAGAGACAATGGATTTGACTAATGCTACTTTGGGATTGGAACATGAGGTCACGATGGACATAACCAAAGCTTGGTCCATATCCAGACCAGTACAAGAGCATGCATACGATCATTCAGGTGCTGTTGGCCAACAGGTTGGCTCAGAAAGCGAGAATCCGAAATCCATTGCTACAGACTCGAATAATGCAGAAACCAGATCTGAAAGCAAAAGTGGCACTGAGGTGCTGACGCAATTTCTGATTGACAAAGAATCAACTTCTGGTAGCCCAGTGAAAGAAAGCATAGACACTGCAATTCCTGTGGTACATGAGAATTTGAGCAACGAGGACGTTGTGAGTCAACCAGACCAACAAATAGAATCGGAATCCAATAGTGCGAGCAATTCCAACATACTGTCCAAATTAAAGGCATTACATTTGGAAGAGCAACGAAGAGAAAGCCATGAGCCCATTCCTGAAATTGAAGAAAAAGAAACGCAAACAGGAAAGGAGATCACATCTAGCGAACATAACCATCAAGAATACCAAGCCGAACCAGATGAACAGACTATGGAATTAACCCAATTAGTTGGGCATATTATTAAAGCGGATGTGCCGAATCCTGAAATGGACAGCGTGAAAGAATCAGCCCATGAAGAAAGCATAAGCAAAACTAGCAATGAGAAGCAAATACCCTCATTTTCTAATGAACTAGAACAAGCAGAAGAACACCTAGGTTCACAGCCAATGGAGCTTACTCAAAGTACTCAACCTGAAGTGGGAGAGCCAGATGATCCTAACATCTCAATGGAGAGTATCAAGCAACAAATGGTCACTACTACAACAATTGTGCCATTAACCAATGCCGATGGAGAAGACAACTCGGAAGAAGATTCTGACGATGATGAATACGTTCCAGTTTCGCTTGACACTTTCATGAGGGATATTGGTGTCAAGTTTTATGACGATTTGGATATCGATATCTACTTGACCAAAAGAATGAGTATTACCACGAACAGCGTCGACAATGGAGAAATTTCAGAGACGGACTACATGAAGGCGTATTCAAAATTGGAATTATTGGCGTTATATCAATTCAGCTGTGAGGAATTGAGCAAAAATATTCAAGAAGGAAAGAAAGTGTTTGCGGAATATAATGCGATGATCGAGTCCAATAATCCAGCATTATTTAAAGAATACTACACGTACAGTCAATATGAAAGAACTGGGTTGAATCTGAAACTTCAATTGATAAAGGACTACACACGTCATCAATCGAAAATCACCTGGTACGATTGGCGCAAACAATTAACTTCCAACTTGATCGAAGAACTTGAGACAAAGTACGACAATTTGGTTGAGGACAAACAAGTCATCAAACAAGATATTGAACTTCTTGATGAGTTGTACACCGAAACAGAAAATCAATTTATTTCCTTAAAAGAGAAAGCAAATACGCTATCGCGTTTAAAGGGACAATTGAACGAATTGGATTCTTCGCATCTTCAACAATTAAAGGTGGATTCGCAAAGATTAACCACCAACTTGGTCTCAGTTCGTGATCGGATCTCTTCAAAATTACAACGCCTCGAGGAGTTAGAAACAGAAATAAAGCGTAATGATAAAGTTATTGACAGATTACGTACCGAGTCGAGAATTGAAGAATCAATTGTCAACAATAATCGCAGGTATGAGATTGAAGAGGTGAAGCTTTTAAACGTGAAATTCAAGTTGTTGCAACTTCTATCCAATCTTCAATTCAAAGAGTCTACTTCGGATAAAGTGGTTTTCAAGTTGGGCAATTTTGCTGTATTTTCTATTAAGCTTGACAAGAAGTTGGAGCCTTCATTGAGTCTCAACAGTTTTGAGTTAACAAAGCTAAATAATCGCTGGCTCTTTGAACGCTATGCCCCCTTGTTATTACCCAAATTCAATCGTTTGTTGGCACAAGAGTTAAAGGAATTCAGCGTAAATTGGAGATACTTCTGCCGTCTTGATTTTGATCTTTATAAACTCAGTTTAAAATATCCAGTTGAGCCATTGGACTCAGAAGCCTCGATCAAATTCAATGTTGTCTACTTCAATGCTGTTCACGAGTACAAATTACGGATCACCTTTGAAGTAATGCTTCGGGACCTTCAGTTTTTCACCCAAAAAATGACTTTATGTGGACAAATATTGAGAAACAGACACGAAATCTCTCCTAAACAGATTGCGGCTGATCTTGTCCATGAGCTCGGCTTTGTTGGTATGATCACCACCGACCTGACTAAGGGAATGTTCGAATAAGTATGTTGAAGAAAATGAGATTCTAGAGTGAATTACTAAAACTATGAACAGTTGATATTCTTCCATGAATTCAGTGGATTGGTACATTCATAAAGAATTAATTAAATACAGAAGTAACTGAATTATTCACAAAGAATCAATTGAAATATTCATGAAGAATTAATTGAAATATTCAACAGAAGTAACTGAATTATTCACCAAGAATTAATTGAAATATTCTACAGGATAACTGAAGAATTCACAAAGAATCAATTGAAATATTCACAAAGAAATAACTGAAATATTCTACAGAATTAACCGATTATCTACAGAATTAACTCCTTCACAGAATAACTCTACCTCTCTTCTACATTTTCTCAATGCAACTGTGTATAATAGTGTATAATAATAATGTATAGTACAACTTGAATATTCAATGGGTTGCACCAAGGAATATCGTGGCTCCCAAGCACACAAACATGACAATAATACCCCAAATGGCCAAGAGCAAGCCGCCGTACTTGCAGGCACGCTCCAAGTTGTTCAATTCCGTGGCACCGTTGATTGGCTTGATCAACAAGTATCCAAATAAGCCGGGAAGAATGAAGGAGATGGACGTGGAGCCGGTGGAGCCCACAAAGGCCAACACGTGCTCCAACGACGTGACGGTGATGGCCACCAAGTACGACAACACCACGATGGTGGTGGTGATGATGTAGAATCGCTTGGTGGACAAGGGAACAATGACGGGCGAGTGGCCATCGGTATCTTGAGCTCCTTCGACGGGAGTGGTGGAAATGAACGACTCGTCCTGGAGCGACTCGGTGGCAATGGAGTTCAACGACTCGATGTCCGACAGCAACGACGCGTAGCCACGCTGCTGGTGAGAAGAACGGGTCTTGGAGGAGGCCACACCCTTGGTGAGGAAGTGGAACACGTGGTTGACCGAACCACGGCAGGGGTGGCATTGCAAGGGAAACGACAAGCTGACCATGATGACGATGCAGAGACGGCCAATTAACGACAGAATGGAGTCCTTGGGGTACATGGTGATGATGTTTCCGTTGACCAAGTTGCCGAAGCTCAAGTAGCCGATGATGCCCACCACCAAGTAGGAGCAGGCGGCGGTGAAAATGGCGTTGCGGATGATCAAGTTGGACTGGCGGGTGGTGGAGCCGTCGGTGTCCAGCGGCTTCAACTCGTTGATGATGGCAAACATGTTCTGGTGACAGGTGTAGGCAAACACGAAGATGGGGAACGAGCTGAGGGTGGACTTCCACGAGACGGGGCCGATCCAGTTGACCTCCTTGCCGTCGCTGGGGATGTCGCCGGCCACGAAATGCTCGATGACCAAGCAGATAAGGTAAACGACCGAGAAGAGAGCCACCACCGAGGTGTACTTCAACGAGTCCAACTTCTTCAAAAACGACAACGGCGCCACCATGGTCACCATGAACAACGTGATCCAGAAGTTTCTGTGCATGAGCAACAGCGCCTCAGCCACATGGAGACTCTCCATGATCTTGGGCATCAAGTCGCCAATCACAACCAAGTACGACACGCCCACGCCAAAGCACTTGATGGAGATGGCCAGGTCGAAAACCACCGACAAATGGGGGTACGTGATCTGCGCCAATGAGAAGTATGAAATGGCGCCCAGTTGTTGGGTGTATTTGGCGACTTTGTTCTGCAAGTAGAGGCCTGTTGCCGAGGTAAGCGACGACCATAAGATCAACAAACATCCAAAGAGCAACCCGTTACTCTTGAGGCCATAGGGCATGGCGAGAATGCCTGCACCAATGATGGTGTTGAGCAAGTTGATGGAGCCGGACTTGATGGTGGCGGTGCCCATTGTGGAGAAGAGAGTTGTGTTGATAAAGAAAGGAGATTGGTTATGTCATGTGATGGGTCACGTGAGAGGGCTGTATAGATTAAGTCGTGGGCCACTCGATTTATTGGTAGAAACTGCTGGTATTATTGGGTTCGATTACTGCTGTGTTAATCTATGCAAGGATACTCTAATCTCTATAACTTTAAGTATAAGCTACATTTGGTATCTCTTACAATTTTTAGAATCTCTCTACAATATGCATTCAACTCTCTACTATTATAATTTAATATCTATCTACTATTTAATTTAATTACTCTCTACAATTTTAATTTAATAACTCCTGCTATTTTATTTAATATCTCTCTACTATTTTAATTTAATAACTATCTACTGTTTTGATTTAATATCTCTCTGCTATTTTATTTAATGTCTCTCTTATATTTTATTTAATATCTATCTGCTAATTTAATAACTATCTACTGTTTTGATTTAATATCTCTCTGCTATTTTAATTTGATACCTCTCTACTATTTTAATATAATGCCTCTCATATATTTTATTTAATATCTCTCTACCATTTTTTCTTCCTTGATAACTGCATCTCCTATAGATGATCTGGTTTTGCATTTTCTCTATAATTTGCACCCACTTGTTAAATAATCTAGCATATCTATTTAGACAGTCTAAATGGATATTTTCTCAATTTCGTCTCCTTCCTCCATATCTCATGTCCATTGGTCTGATCCTTTTAAAATTTCACAATATTTTAACGGCAATGGATAGTCAAGCCAGCAATGATAATGTTCTTGCACCTCCCATCTCACCACTTCTTAAAACTGTCACTTTTGTTCACCAATGAACTTAATACTCACATTTATCCATTTTTGGAATAACTTCTTTTATTTCACCTTTTCACCACTCTATTGACCATCTCAAACATCTATGGTGATCTTCTCTGGTCCCGGATGGACGTCATGGGAGATAATCAGGATCCAGTAGCCATCGGGGTCAGTAAAAAAGCCAATCTCTGGAACAGGTTCTTCGCCATATTTATTAAGCCAAGGCACATTTGCGGCATTGATCTTATCCACAACAGCGGTAGGGTCCTTGTAGCTGACACTGATATGGCCATAACCACGTGTGGCGCCGTTTTCGGTAGAATTACCGTCGTGGTAGCCTTTGAAGTCGGGGTCGGACTCGGTACCCCAGTTGTGGGTCAACTCCAAGAGGCCAAACTGGGCGTGTCTGTCAAGAACAGACACCTCGTTCTCTTTAAAGTTGGGCGAGTCGTTGAACCCGAGGAAATAGAGGGTGAATTTGGCTTCTTTGAACTCAGAAGTGGCATACAACTTGAGACCCAACACGTTGCGGTAGAAGTCCAACGACACCCGAGGGTCCCGGACACGCACCATGGTGTGGTTCAACCTGTAGGAGGCCAAGTCGGAGGTGTTCTCTTGTCTGTTGATGCCGTGTTGTACCAATTCGATCCAGTATCCGTCGGGGTCCAAGGCAAAGGCAATGTCTTTCTGTCTGCCGTCGGCCAACTTCTTCTTAAAGACAACGCCATTGGCCACCAATTGCTCTTCTGCTGCCTGGATATTGTCAACAGAAACGCAGATATGTCCAAAGCCTCTGTGGGGCTCTGAATTGCCGTTGTTTGCCACGAAATTGGCGTCGTTCTCGACGCCATGGACGTGCATCAACTCCAAAAGGCCCAGTTTGCCAGCCCAATTGGGTGCCGAGTGCTTGTTGGCGTCAATTCCCAACATGTAGTGGGTGGCGTTTGTTTTGGAAAGGAAGGCGATCTTTCTAAGCGTGAAGCCGAAGTTCTTTTCGTAGTAAGGAAGGGAAACTTTGGGGTCCTTGATGAAGAGGGCAGTATGGTTCAAGACGCCTCCTGTAGTGTAGCGACGGACATGAGATAAGAGCTGTGATAGTCTCAACATGATGATGTGATCAATGGAATGAAGTGATCAATGAATGAAGTGATCAATGAATGAATTGACCAATAGAATGAATTGACTAATAGAATGAATTGACTAATGGAATGAATTGATCAATGAATGAAGTGATCAATAGAATGAATTGACTAATAGAATGAAGTAATCAATGAATGAAGTGATCAATGGAATGTGACTAAAAGAATGAAGTGATCAATGGAATGAAATGATCAGTAGATTGAAGAGTCCCACTATTGGTGTCAGACTATTGGTGTCAGATTAATGGTGTCAGATTAATGGAAGGTCTCTCTTGAATGGAATATAATGGATCTAGATCAACAATAAGTAGTCCTGATTTGAGCAGGTATCAGATGAAAGGTCGACGTGTATGGAAAGAAGAATCAGAAATACAGTCAGTCTTATATGGATTCTTGACTAATATGACCAGATAGCCTCTCTTATATGGAAAGAAGAGCCAACTTAAGGGGTTAGGATGCAAACGTGTCAGACACAATAAGCGGGTAGTATGGATAAGATACTGAATAAAAAAAATAGATAAATAAATTTGTAGAGAGAAAAGGGAGTCTGTGAATAGACAGAAACAGATAGTGAAAGGGAAGAGAATGAATGGCTTAGGATCAAAGCATTAAGATTGAGATAAATTTCAATCTTCTTTTTAGAAATTGCAAAAAGAGGAATATTGAACAGATTAGAATAATAAGTAGTACTAGTTTATAAAGAGAAAAATAGACTTCACGGAGTGCTAAATGATATTGAAGTATGATTTGTAGAATTGAAAGTAGAAAGTAGAAAGAAGATGGAAAAGCCAGAGAAACCTATTAATTACTACTATAGTCAGTATAGTTTCTTATTGTTCAGAATAACTCAATTATTTTAGTGAACCCACTCAATCGAATTGCACCATATTAAATTATCTGGGGTACATTTCTTGAAATTTAAACTATAAGATAATTTGACAGATACAGTTGGGAACGCATTATGAACATGCTGTAGTTTTGACTTGAATCTACGAAATTTGTAATTGTTTCATTTTGTGATAAATAGGAACTCCATTTTCAATAATGGAAGTCCACTTCTGTCAATAAACCAAATACAGGCATTCTGAAGAATTGAATGGTCAGAATTGAAGAATCAGAAATGTAGGACTTACCTAGAATCACGTGACACCTGGCACATTATCTTGACTTCTCAAGAATTTCACATTTTTCAAGAATTCAACGACGTGTTTGGTCACGTGCGTCCCCACTTCTTCGTCTACATCTGGCAAGTAACATTAGTTAACGTCTGTCTAGTGATACAGCGGGGTTCGACATTCAGAAAATCAACCAGCCAAGGAGGAAGGCAATGATGACCAAGATGGCGGCCAACTGGATGGAAATGCCTTGTGGTGGCTGTTGGGATTGCACGACGTGGGAAGAAACAGGAACAGGCTTCTCTTCGACATGCTCGGAACGGGCATGCACTGGCACAGGTGGAGCGGGAGCGGAAGGAGGGGATGGAATGGTGGCACGAGGGGTGGAGTCCACGCCTTGCAAGGTTCTGTCAAAGGTAGCGTTGGCATCGTCTCTTCTGCCGGCGACGGAGGCGCCGGAAGCGATGCCGGCACCGAGAGCAGCACCGTTGGACTTGATGGGGGTGGCTTGGGCGGTGGAGGCGTCATTTATCACGGTCTGGTTGATGTGGGTGATGTCGGCGTCGGAGTGGCCGTTGCCGTTGGCGGCACGAGGGGTTTCGGCGTCGTCGGAGTCGGTGACCACGTAGTTGACTCTCAACTTCTTGGACACGACCTGGGTCTTGAACTTGGACTCCAAGTCGCCCCACAACTCGCCGACCTTGGAAGCGTCCTGCAACTCAGGGCATGGCAAGGAGACCAACAAAAACTTGTCCTTGCACTTGTAGTCCTTTGGCAAGGTCTGAGAGAAGCCCTGGAGGTTGATGGAGATGTCAATGGACTCGCCAGGCTGCACGACGCTGGCGTTGGGTCTGACACTGTAGAGCTTGGGGGCGGTGGTTTTGACCTTGAATGCGAGGGCCGACTTGGAGGTGTTGGTCAACTTCAAGTATTCTGTGGTTTGTTTGGTGAAAGTTCCTAGATGTTAGTAGATGAAAAGAGTGGAAGTGGAATTGGAAAATGGGGGTTTCATGGTCTAGAAGTGAGTGTGGGGTGTAGTGTTGAAGGGGCAGTGAAAGGTGTAGGGTGAAGTGTTGAAGGAGCAGTGAAAGGTGGGGAACAGATCTAGCAATCAGGAGGCGGTCAGATCCACAGAATCCAGAATTCAAGTATCAGACACATCAGAATCAATCTAATTCTAGATTATCAGAATCGTCAGGATGATCAATTCCAGAAGATCTTGAATCTATTAGAATCGCTAGAATCATCAGAATCATCAGAATCGATCAAATCGTCAGAATCGCCAGAATCATCAGAATCGATCAAATCGTCAGAATCGCCAGAATCATCAGAATCATCAGAATCGATCAAATCGTCAGAATCACCAGAATCACCAGAATCAATCAATTCACCAAATCCATCTGAATCCTCAATCCTTCAAATCAATCCTGCTTCTCTTGCTCCGCACCGCTGGCATCTACCCCTATTTCTTGCAGCGGAGGCTGAGACGCACCACGAACAACAATTTCACAACAAATCAACGGCGGCAAGAGAACACCATCAACGCCAACGACAGCGCCATCACATCAGGAATGTTGCAATGGGTGTGTTTGGAGACGCCTTCTTCGATGGCAACACCGTCCATCTCAGCCGCTCGTGGGTTGTTGGCGTTTCAAACAAAGCCGCACTCTCAACACTTTAACACTCGCAACAATCGCAACACACAACACACGCTCACTCCGTGAACGAGAAAGACGCCATTTCGCCATCGTCACACGCTGGATCCAGCGATTGGCACGGTCGGCTGACTGGGGCCGGGTGTGGCTATCGAAAACACTCGATTAAGGGCAGATCTGGCCTTCCTGTTGGTCCAATCAGGGGGCCACTGCAGTCCGGTACTTACCTCTGAACTCCAAAGTGCTGGGGGAGACTTCCATGGTGGTTCTTTACACGGTCACAATCAATCGGGGGGCAGGGGCGGACGACTGGGGGTCAATCGGGGCACGATATTCGTCAATGGAAAAGGACAACGAGTATCGAGGGCAAAGAAACAACACAGGAAATGGGTGTGAGAGTTGGAAGAAAACAGTGTCGGTTATAAATATACCCTGAAAATTTTTCCCAGAACGGGGGGGCTACTGTGTGCAGGCGCGCCGGATAAGGAAGGATGATGGAGATTGCATGGGACAGGACAGGACAGGACAGGCACTGGATATCCAAGTGCCTCTTGAAACATTCTGGGTCGTTCGTCAACAATGTGTTCACCAAACCAAACAATTGCATAA
>JAJMGI010000049.1:0-29992 GCA_030568615.1 Suhomyces bokatorum | reverse complement strand
GGAAGGGGTGCCGGGGTCCGGGGTCACGTGATCGGAACGTTCCGTGCGATCGTCAGTTTTGGTTTGTTTTGATTTGCTGATTATGTAATGGACGCTGCGAGCATAGATGTTGATTATGTAATTGGTATTACATAATCATTCTTACATAATCATCCATTGCATAACCGCGCTGCGGGATCGAACCGGCGCCCCATGCTTTGGGCGTGCGCGGGCTAATGGTAAACGCACGCCCGGAGTCCGCGGGTTCCGGGGCTCGCAACGGCAAATATGGCCCGATGCAGATATTTTGCCTGGCTAGGCCCATACGTGGCAACAGACTCACTCAGGGTGCAACTGCCTCCATCCACGAACCATGAAGCCATTCAGGCAAACCACTCAATGGTCAATCAATCCAAAGAGCCAGTCAAATCCGTCAAATCTAGCGCTGTGTCTTTGTATTCTATCTATTGCTCCATTCTCTCTTTACACATGCATACTCTCTTCCACACACTCTCTTTACACATACTCTCTCTTTTTACATACACTCTCTCTTCCTCTCTCGCTATTCTCGCTATTCTCTCTATTCTCTCTATTCTCGCTATTCTCTCTCTTCCTCTCTCGCTATTCTCTCTAATTCTCTCTCTATTCTCTCTATTCTCTCTATTCTCTCTATTCACTCTCTCTCTCTAATTCTCTCTTTTCACACACACACTCTCTATTCTCTCTATTCTCTCTATTCTCTCTATTCTCTCTATTCTCTCTATTCTCTCTATTCTCTCTATTCTCTCTATTCTCTCTATTCTCTCTATTCTCTCTATTCACTCTCTCTCTCTCTCTCTAATTCTCTCTAATTCTCTCTATTCTCTCTATTCTCTCCATTCACACTCTCTCTCTAATTCTCTCTTTTCACACACACACTCTCTCTCCCTCTCTCTTTTCACACTCTCTCTCCCTCTCTCTCTTCCTCTTCCTCTCTCTCTCTAATTCTCGCCCACCCAGCTGCAGGGCGCTGCAGCCCTCCCCCCAGAACGCCCAGGCTGCAAACACCGCAGCATGTGCAGCTTCTCTGGGACCCGAGCAGGGGTTGCTGTTTCACCTTGTGGACACGGTGTTGCGGTGGAGGGAGCGCCCCAGATTTGGCGAGAGCCGTCCGGCTACCAGAACATGCAGTCGGGAGTGTCCCTCCAGGTAGCGCGGCGCGTTGGCGGTGCAGCATCGCGCTACAGCGGCATGCCAGGTGTTGGGCCTGGTGCAGTGAGGTGTTGGGCCTGGTGCAGCAGGGCCGCAGCAGAAGCCGCAGCAGAAGCCGCAAAAGCCCCCGCGAGAGCCCCCGCGGTGCCTTACTGGCGGTGTCGCTATTAATAGACTGCGGTGCGTGTTCGGTGGAGATCAAATTGCCCCAAAACGTTCGTTGTCGAAGCATTTCCGGCTATAGCTGCAGTGGGTGTGACGCGGTGACGCATCCGGCGTCCTCTAGCCAGAGTGGACAAGCCTGGCATGCAAGTACAACCCGGCCGGTTGCCTGTCCAAGGCACGAGGGGCACTTAGCCGTTGGGCATGGATGGAAGTGGATGGAAGCGGATGGAAGTGGATGGAAGTGGATGGAAGCGGATGGAATGAGGTGGATTGTGTGGTGGAGATAGAAGATATGAAGTAGGGAAGAGATGGAATATGTGAAGATGTGAAGATGTGAAGATGTGAAGATGTGAAGATGTGAAGATGTGAAGATTGTGAGATTGTGAGATTGTGGGAGATGGGATTATGGGATTGTACGTAGACTCACGGATATACAACGTTATGGCCGGAGGCCGTAACACGTGGACTGAGAGGAGATCACATTGCATGAGAATGCACTTGAAAATTGAAGTTGCAGGATCGAGCACAATTGCAGGCGTGGATCCTAGGCAATGGAGATCCAGGCAGTGTTGTTACTGTTGTTTTGTTGTTGCTGTTGTTTTGTTGTTACGCTGTTAATCTTGTTCTAGGGCGATGCCGGTTCGTGGGTGCAGTTTTGCAGAAACGTAGAATTGCACCGCATTGAATTTGCTGTATGGAAACATGCAAGTGCAGTTGCGATTTACGCAGCGCAAGGAACTCCAAAAAGACAGGAACGGACGGAACGGACACACGGAATGGTGCCGATGGAACCTGGCCGATGGAACACGCTCAACAAAAGCGGACCCGCAATCGCAACCTGCAAACGAACAGAGGCTAATCTGTCTGGCGGTGTGAATGGTGAATGGGTGAATGGGTGAATGGTGAATGGGTGAATGGGTGAATGGGTGAATGGGTGAAAAGTCTGAAAAGTCTGAAAAGTCGCTGGAATCAGGTGAAAAGGAGCGCATCTTCTGACAATTGACCACTCACCATCTTTCCTCCTCTCTTATCATATCTTATCCTCTCTATCTCCCTCTCTGGTCCTTTCTCCCTCCCTCTCTAGTCCTTCTCCCTCCATCTCTCGCCGCCTTGTGGCCACAATTCCCTCAAGTTGCGGCATGTATTGGCCGAAGTCCACATCTCCAACACATCGAAGAAAGTAGCTACGTACGCCGTGTAATTGTCTGCACCAGCACCTATGCCAGGGCAGGTCCCACCGGCCGCCGCTGACCTGGCGCTTTAGCCCGTGCTGCCACCTGGCCGCCTCTACCATCGCACCACGACGCACCTGGCACCCTCACTTCGGGGATGCTTTTGCCTACTTGCAGTAATTGTGTGTTTCATATTGAGAGTCGGGTGTTTGTGGCCTGAAGCGCCGCCCTATATATCCATGGGGATCCAGACAGGAAAAGATTGAAGTATTGAAGTAGAAGGAAGGCCCCACTTCTTAGGCACTCACAACGGCAACTCATCGCTACCATCTCGGCTCCCAGCAAAATAGAACACCCTGGGCATAGACCACTACCCCGAACTAAAGTCTCATTAGAATCTTCTCACTAGATTATTCTCACTAGAAATTTAGACCACTAGTAGTACTACACCACTACTATTACTACTACCAGTACTACTACCAGTACTACTACTGCTCATTCTGGTCAAAGACTTTGAGGACTCCTCATATCCACCCTATACTTAGACTCCTCATACCACTCGTCCCAATCACCTCCTCCACTAGCTCCCCCTCCTCGTTCTCCCCCTCCCCATCTCCCCTTCCAGGCTGGCCTCGCTAGCTACGCTCATTCTCGCTTTTCCACTACCGCGTGGTGTCCTCTACCCTCCCCGCCTCGCACACCTTTCATCTGTCACCTCGCTTTTGTCCACCACCACTCCACCGCTCTTCCTGGCCTGGCCATGTATCCGTCCCTGAATATCGTCTACCTGCCTATGGACGTGGCGCCTGACTACCCCAGACAGGTCCACCTGGCGCCCCACCACCACACCCACAACCACGCCCTGCACCACCCCTATCCTCGCCATGCCCATGGCCTGGGCCACTCCTCGTCACATCCTGCTGCCGCCGTGGGCCTCCCGCCAGGGTACCCCCTCCACGCCCACGCCCACCACCAGCTCCCTCACCACGCCCATCTCCTCCCCCACACCCCGGCCTTGGACTTGTCGTACCTGCACTCGATGATTCCGTCCAACCTCCTCGTCAACCTGCCGTACTTTGCGCCGTCCGGCGCCTCCGGCGTGTTTCCTGGCCGTGGCGAGGAAGACGATGAGGAGGACAGTGGCGATGAAGTCTTCCAAAGCCACCAAAATGCTCTTCATCAAAGCGCTCTCCACCAGAATGCTCTCCACCAGAATGCTCTCCACCAGAATGCTCTCCACCATCATCATCATCACCACCACAGCAGTCACCGCCGCGCCTCGTCCTCCCACGCGTCCACGTCCGCCGCCACGTCGCCCGAATCCTCCTACGCCCAGCACCACCAGCTCCTCCACCACGCGCCCACCGCCATGCTCTCGCACTACGGGCCCTCCGCAGGCCCCCCTGGCGGCCCTCCTGGCGGCCCCCCCGGGCCCCCAGGCGCCTACTCCTACTTTCCCGGCGGCCCCACGTCGCCCTACCTCGCCCACTCCCACGCGTCCGCCCCCTCGTCGTCCCAAATGTCCCACCACAACCTCGACCAGTTGAACTTGTCGCGCACGGTGATCCTCAAGTACTTGGACCCCGACCTCTCGCTCAACCAGCTCCTCTCGCACGTGGACATCGGGCCCATCGAGTACTGCAAGATGGTGGCCAAGCCCACCCCGAAACACATCTTGGACCACGACCCCGCGGCGCCCCCGGCCTTGAAGCACTGCTACATCTCCTTCGTCAACGCCTCCCTCTCCATCGCATTCCACCTCAAGTACTACAAGAACCCGGCCAATTTGGCGGCGTTTCGCGCGCACTTGCGCAACTCGGCCCACCTCAAGATCCAGCTCAACGACACGCCCGCGTCCCTGGCGGCAGCTGCCGTGGCAGCCTCGGCAGATGGCGCGGCCGGCGCCCTGGCCAAGAACCTGGACTACATCAAGTTGAAGACGCTCAACTACATTCTCGACTTCAACGCCACGCGGTGTCTTGCCATTCGCTTTTCCATCAAGGACGTGCGTTTGCAGCCAGACGACGTCGCCACCGCGACGGCCGTCCGCGCGTTCATTCTCACGCAGTGCCAGAAGTTCGGCGAGGTGGAGGAGTTCAAGCTCGTGCTCGGCCCCTCTCAGTATGAGAAGGGAGCGAAAGAGAAGGAAGGTGATGATGAAGATGATAACAATGGTGAAGATAAGAATGTTGATGAAGAAGATGATAAGAATGGTGATGCTAAGAATGGTGATGTTATCAGTGATGTTATCAGTGGTGATAAGGACAACGTGGCTGATGCCACGGACCCCTTTCCCAGAATCGCAGGAAAAGTCTTTGTCCACTTCACCTCCATCGACTCCGCCATCAAAACCTACGAGAGCTACTTGCGCCGCATCCAAAACGACAAGCAACGCGCCTTGGATGCCCACGACCCCCCCTCCCGGCGTCCTCGCACCAAGAAGGACGACAAGAACGTCAATGTCATGTACGACATCAGCTTCTCGTCAGTCACGTTCCACAAGGACCGGTGCGACCGCACCAACCTTGCCAAGCCCAAGCCCAAAAAGGTGCACAAGTTCAGCGACATTCCCGAAGAAGACCCCGTGGTGGGGTCATACTTTGACTCCAACATCAACGCCAACATCAACTCCACCACCACCTCCATTCCAGACCTGCAATCGGCGCTCCTTGACGCAGACCTGCAATCTGTCGTGGTTGATGAGGACGACGACTTGGACCACCCGCTCTCCCTCCCCATGGTGGTCGACTCCGACTTGATCTCCAAGAACTCGTCCAATTCCGTTCTCGACCCTTCCTCGCCCACCTTGAGCTCGTCCTCGCCCTCGCCGCTCTTGGACCACTCCGTCATCCACCACCCCAACCAGTTCGGTGCCCAGAGAAGACACTCCCACTCGTTCGTGCCTCCCTCGCCGTTGATGCTCCAGAACACCTACATCAACCCCCGGCTCCAGCTGCAGCGCATGCCGCTGTTCCACGAGCTTCCCCACCAACACGCGTCCAGTCCCGCCTTCTTGGTGCCCGGAAACATGGTCCAGGGCCACCATCCACTCAGCGCCGCGTCCCCCAGCTACCACATGAACCCCGACCCCTTCAACGTGGACAACAGAACCATCTACCTCGGAAACCTCCACCAGAACACCGTGATCGAGGAGATCGCCAACAACGTGCGTGCGGGCGGTCTCGTCGAGAGCATCAACTACCACCCCGACAAGAAGGTGTGTTTCATCACGTTCGTCGACCCCCAGATCGCCCTCAAGTTCTTCTTGAACCACCAGGTCTTGCACCAGTTGATCATCCACGGCCACGACATCACCGTCGGCTGGGCCAAGAACCACAGTGGCCCCATCAACCGCGACATCGCGTTGGCCGTGACCGCCGGTGCGTCCAGAAACGTCTACATCGGCATCAAGCTCATCAAGGACGAGAACGGCAACCCCATCATCAACCCGGACGCCAAAAACACCATCCGCTTGCCCAGCGAGGCCACCTTGCGGTCAGACTTCTCGCTATTTGGCGAAATGGAACAGATCAATTTCTACCACAACAAGGACTGTGGGTTCTTGAACTTTTTGCATATCATGGACGCGATCAAGTTGGTGGAGACCTTTGAGCTCGATCCTACGTCCGCAAAGGTAAGAATCCACAAGTACATGGTCACCTCGGGTCGCAAGACGCACATCGAGGGCAACGAGGCCGAGTTGGCCGAGGAGTTCTACAACAAGTACTGTTCGTTCAAAATCAGCTTTGCCAAGGACAGATGCGGCAATCCTCCCAAGTTCAGTTTCAAGAAGAAGGCCGCGAACTTCAACGGCTCCACCTATCAGCAGTACCAGCACTTGCTCCACGGTAGTGTGAACAAGAGAAAGAACAAGTTGAAGAAGAAAGAGGAGTACGACGAAGAAACCAGAATGCAAGAGCATGACAGTTTCATGGAGGATACTATCAACCAAGAAGCTGCCATGGTTTTTGGTATTATAAGTAACTCCGAAGCGAAGGAAAACAGCGACGCTAAGTCGGAAAAGTCTGCCAAAAATGACGAGAATGGAACTCACGATGTGAACGACACTCCAGTTGCCCAAACCTTGCTCAAGAAAGTCGAGAAAAATGGGCAAAATGGCAAGGAGAAAAGCGCGGCTCAAGGCGTCAACGACGACGATGAAGTTGCGAATGGTGACGATGACGAGGACGATGATGAAGATGAAGATGACGATGAAGTGTCTATTATTATTGGATCCGACACTTCCAGCATGCCCCCTACTCCACTGAAGGCTGAAAAGGTCGGCCGCACCAAGTCCTCCAGTAGACTCAATGGATATGACAAGATTTACCATTCTAAATTCAATGCATCGGATCCAGGTCTTGGCTTCATGAGATCTCGAAACTCGTCCAACGCATCATTAAACTCGTCTTACTCCAAGTATTCGCAGATTCCTCCATCGCTGCATTCTTACAAGTATGCTCCTTCGCCTTTTATCCAACAGCAACAAATGTTCTATGTGGCAAGTCCTAGCCCCGGGGGACACCCAAACCAAAGGGGATATGGAGGATATGGTTACGCCATGGCCAGTCCTGGCTACTATCCACAACAGTACTATGTCGCTCCGTCCCGTGTACACTATGCTCAACCCAAAAACCAGTTCTCGAGTTCGGGATCCCAAGTAATGGCCCAATACTTGGCCAAATCCCAACATGACAACTTGCTTTACGCTGCCAATATCTTGTCCCAGGACGTGGGGGCTGATGAAGATGTTGATTTCACCGAATACTATCCTATTCCCGGGGAACAACCACAACAGCAGCATCAAAATCCAAACCAAAACCAACAACAGCCCAAGCATAAACCACGCAAGTCCAAAAGATAAGCGTATAAAAAGGTTCTTTTATAGATATTTTTATTTAAACCAATAAAATCCATTTAGTTTGATGGTCAGATTGTAGGGGGCAAACATTGGCTCATATTTATATAAAACAGAAGTGGCAATCGATAACCCATAATTATTGATACTAATAAATTGTTATTGATACTAATAGATTTTTATTATTGATTCTAATAAATTGATATGATTGATTCTAATAAATCGTTATTATTGATTCTAATAAAGTGTTATTGATGCTAATAAATTGTTATTATTGATTCTAATAAATTATTATTGATTCTAATAAATTGTTATTGATTCTAATAAATTGTTATTGATACTAATAAATTGTTATTATTGATACGTGAAATTAAGCAAGGCTTATATTATATTGTATGTCAATTTATGAATATGTAGGTTGGGCAGTTCGAAATAGAATAGCCTCTATATATATACAGTTCAAACTTCCATAGTAATGGAAGCATAAGTTCCAAGGATAGCTCCCAACATGGACAAGGCCACGCCAACCCTCAAGATCAACTTCTTTTGGGCACTCATGGTGGATCCGAAGAACTTCAAGTAGAACATAAGTGGTAAGGTAATACAGATGGTGAAACAAATCGCACTTCCCAAGAAAGACACCAACTTGCCAAAAGAACTGAACATAAGAGACACGGCCAACAACAACGAGCAGAAGATGAATCTAAGAACCACCTTTTTGATGGTCAAAGTGGTCTGTTCCAGCTTCAGTTGCTGTACATGGAGGACGCTCTCGTAGACTGTGATGAGTGGCTTGGTGGTCAAGGGCAACTTGGAGATGGGAAGAATGCCCATGAAGAAGCAGAACAAGTTCTTAATACTGTTTGGGTATTTATCGTTGCTGAGAACGTTCTTGACAATCGAGTCGCTGCAGGCCAACCCATACATCAAGTAGCCCACCACGCCAATAAGGTAGGACAACAAAAAGGTGGTCGAAAACGACACCTTGACACACTTGTCATACTTTTGGGGTCTTCTCATGTCCCTGTACAATTCAGGAAACATGGGGTGGCCACCCCATGGGGCCATGAAGATTCCCAAGGTCAACAAGAAGCTCATCAAGTCGACAGGGTAGAGTCTGGTGGGTTCTGGGTTGAGCAACGACCCGGGTTTGACGTCGAGGAAGACTCCACAGAAGATGAAGGACACGATGATGCTCAAGGTGCAAATGATGCCGCTCAAGCTGATGATGGAAAGAAATGAAAGGGGCAAGAACGACAAGAAGAATACCGAGCTCACGATGATGGTTTTCCACTCGGACTTGGCCACCTGGGGTATCAAAATGTTGAAGGAGTCGCTGAAGAGCAAGATCAACGACAAACTGGCACCACTGAGGTCGAGGGAGAAGATTATCGTGATCAAAATCAGAAACCACTTTCCTCCATAGTGGTAGGAGATGTCACTGTACGACTTCAACTGGGGGTACTCCTCGATGATCCGGCCCAAAATGGACGCCGTGTAGCTGGTGATGACGGAACTGCCGAAGTACATGGCAGTGCCGAAGATCCATCCCGACAACCGGAGGCCAAATGGAAGCGAAAGCATGGCCATTCCCATCAATGCGTTGATGGCATTAAAAATCGTCTGTGCTGACGTGGAGTTTCCGGTCAAAATCGCGTCCTTGGCTATGGACGACGATCTTGACATCAATGGCGACAGCTCCGTGGCCCTGGCGTCGTTGCTGCCGCCGTGGTGGGACGAAAGGGGAGCATGGAGGGACTGGTCCTCGACGGGAAAGTGGAACTCTCGTATGCTGCGGAAGCTTCCCGAGCTTCTTCGACCTCCCTGGCTCAGTGGGTCCACTCCGGAGTCGCTGGCAGTCAAGAGAGGTGACGAATTGGGCGAAAGGTCGTCTTCTATGGCACTGCTAATCATGTCGGACCCGAGGTTCATCTGGGCCCTCTGGTAAGATGAGGCAAAGTTGTTGATGGAGTTGGAGCCTCCATAGTCCAATATGGACTGCCTCCGTGCTCTGTGGTTGGGGCATGCCTCCAAATCTGAGTTCAAGGACATGTAAAGGTAGAGAGGAAGACTTTCTGATAAATGGAAATAGTATGGCCATTGGTCACGTGGGCTGCTGAGATGAGCAGATGGCTCAATTGGGGCATTTGGGGCACCCAACGGCGCCGGAGCCGTGGGGTGGCGGTGGTATGTGTCTCCATGAGCTCCAATTGGTTAATTGGGGCTGTTTTCCGCTTTTTCGTGGCCCAAATTCCGCCTGAAATCGCCCATATTCTCTTCTCGAGCCTCGTTAATTAGGGGCCCCAAAAAAGGGCCTGGAAGCAGCCCAGAGCCAGAAAGCTCATGTTCGTCTCTAGCAATTACTTTGCCTACACGGAGCCCGGGTTTTCCTGGTGCCAGGTGCCATTTCCGGGCACTTTTCACGGCGGAGGTCCGAATCGCGTGGTCTCATCGCATTCTAGAACCACTGTCCACATTTTCTCTAACATGTGGACCTGAAATATCACTCCAGTTTGCAGGCGAGCCGACGCCCTTCCATGCCGGAAGAAACCCTTCCATGCTTTGTGCAGCACGTCCACTTGCACGCCTGTTTCTTGTGTCAGTAGCCCAAGATATGCCAGCAAATTCCAGGATTTGAATCCAGTGTGAGCTTCACTACAGAGTAGAGAAGGTCTGCACCTTCCAATCATGTTTCCCTGCTGCTGTATAGAACTTTCCACGATGGAATGTTATCCGGGGTTCGTTTTCGACGCGGCTTGTTTTAGTCATGGAAACCTTTGGAGCCCTGCTGGCTGGTTGGTCTGGTTATGTTCTCTTGTTCCTTTGTGCTCGGAATCAATTGCTGCGAAAAGGAAGGTATACCAAAGTATGGTTTGGGGATGTTTCTGCCAGAAGGCTGGTTTGGGGCTCTTTCTTCCAAAAGTAGTCCGGCTATGGAGTGTGTCTCGTTGCTTGGTACTACAAATGGATTCCCTGCACTTTCCCTGGTGCACACAGAGGCATGGCACGGCAGTAGAGTGCATGTTCTGTGGAGATAGAAATGTAGAAGCCGGAGGAGAAAGAGGCTTGAACAAGCCGGAAAAGTATGACTAGAGGAACATTCTGGGCCATTCCCAGAGTCTGGCGACATTATCGTACTCTCTGTTATCCTCTGTTATTTTCTGTGATAATTTTCAATCACTTTCCCATCGCCCTTCCACCTCGAAACTCCCCTACCAACAACCTTACTGCCACTCCAAACGACTTTGGATTTCGTTTATTCGTTCTAGATTGAACTTACCCGACCCGAATTTGCGGTCATTTCCGCTATTCTGCCCTTTCACAGCAGATTTCTCTGCCAAAATACACCTCAGGCCATATAATGTCCAGTCAGCCCCAGGTCTACCAAAAGGACTTGGCAAGAGTTACCCTCGAGTACCTAGACCATCCCGAACCCGACTCACAACCACCGCATCCAACATATCCCGTCACTTACAAGCAGTTTGAGCTCCTGGGGCCCTCCAAGGCGGTTGCTAACCTTTCTAATCCCGAGTTTCACACTGAAGAAGTCCTCAGGTCTGTTCTGATTCCACAACAGCTCCATAACTCTCAGTATGCGTCCTATCCAAACCAGAATTTCCCCTACCAACAGCCGTCGGTTCTGGCAGCCAGTGAATCTGAAAATGTTGGTTATGCATCTCTTTCTCTGAATAACCCCGGTGTCAACTACCCTTCTCAGTTACTTCCTGGCTACAACACTCCACCTTCTGAAGAGCGAAAGGAAAGTGTATCGAACGCTTCTACGTCCTCGACCTCTTCCACCTTCACCAAGGCCCATTCTAGAACCTCGTCCACCAACACCTCCAATTCGGATTACCAAGAGCCGGTCAAACCCAAAATTGCCACCACCTACTGGGAAGATGAGAAAACGCTATGCTATCAAGTCAAGGCACGAGGGGTGCTTGTTTCACGCCGAGAAGACAACGACTACGTAAACGGGACCAAGCTTCTAAATGTCATAGGCATATCCAGAGGCAAACGGGATGGAATGTTGAAAACAGAAAAGTCTAGAAACGTTGTAAAGGTTGGATCCATGAACTTGAAAGGAGTCTGGATTCCACTAGACAGAGCCTACGAAATAGCTCGAAACGAGGGCTTGGACACCTTGTTGTACCCATTATTTGTGAAGGACTTGAAGAATTACTACAAAAATTTCGGCTACAAACTCAAGGACCTGGAGACGTTTGATTCAACTATTTCTTTCAGGACAGCAGCAGAGCGAGAAGAACGCCAGTATCCTTGATTGGTTCACCATTTATTCACAAATCGGGCTTTCTATCAAAATATTCAATAGGGCCGATCTGAGGGAATAAGGTTACCCCTGAGTCTTTGCTGTTCTTCGATAGACTCATAAAGGCCCTTGAATGTGCCTTTCCCAAACCCATTATGGTGATGTCGTTGAATAATTTCAATAAACAAAGTGGGTCTGTCATGAAGCGGTTGGGTAAAAATTTGGAGAATGTAGTTGCATTTTCTGGTCTCCTTATTTCTTGAAGTAGATTCGTAGTCCACCAAGATATTAAGCGTCTCGATAACACGAATATCTTCAAAGATTTCAACGTCGTCTTGTCTCATTCGAGCTTTCAATTTATCGTAGAATGATGGAGGTACCTGGTTAAATACAACTCCTCGAGACTTTAAATTTGACACAGCAGCAATGATATCCTTAGTCTTGAAAGCTATATGCTGGATTCCTGGCCCTCCATTATAATCATAGAACTCTTCAATTTGACCTCGCATTCTTCCCTTCATGGGCTCATTGATAGGAATCTTGATCTTTCCATTACTAGACGACATCACAATAGATCTTAAAGCAGTATTATCGGTTGAAACATCAAGCTCGTCAACAGACCAGAACTTTCTGAATCCAAACATTTGTGCATAAATTGTTGCCTGTCTTACCATTTGGTTCCATGAATAATTTTCCACACAGTGGTCAATCTCTTCAAAACGAATTGGAAATTCCAAATCAAGTGAATTCTTGTCGGCTAGGGTAGACTTCAGCTTGTTAATGTAACCTGGAAGATGTGGACCTTTGAAGTCAATATATTCAATTAAGGTATGGAGAATACTGGTGTTGGCGACATTCACTGTTGCTACCATCACCGATCCATAATCATCACTTATTATCTGAGGCAGTCTTATTATTCCAGCCCCTGCTTTTATAGCATTTTGAAATACTTTCTCTACATCTTCAACAAGGAGAGCAATATCAAGAACCCCTTCACCATGTTTGACCAAAAAATTTTGAATCAAAGCACATTCAATGATATCAATTTGAGCTTTTTCGGAGTTTTTTACGGTGCCCATTCTATTATTGCTATGTTCGTTCTGATGATGCTGAAGCAATCTGGATCTAATCATTCTATTGTAGATTTTGTTCCTAGTAAGGTTGGAAGTGGTTGATGAGGTATTGTCATTCTTGAAAGGTAGTCTTTCGTGGGTGAAGTCAAACATTTTAACAGGGCTCGATTGACCTTTATTAGGATATGGCTCACTTCTAGTGTTTGCTTCCTCTAAAGTTTTATCATAGTCAATGACTTCTAACGAACTCACTACTTCAAGAACAATATTTCCGTTCCTTAAAACATGAGAACTTACCCATCGAGAGTCATTTTCCAAGCCTCTGTAAGCAATTTCTTGGAATCCAAAGACTACTTCAAGGTATTTTGCCATAATCTTAGCATTGGAAGTGCAGTACTTTACCGAATGAAAGCCAATGAACCCATCATCTGGGCTCTTTGTATTCTTGTGGTCATTTACTAGAAATTCTTGGGAAGTGACTTCTAGCGGTAATTCCGGAGTAAATGATAATAAGGGAACTTCATTGCTTAAATTCAACTCATATCTCTCTAATGAGTTTACTGCAACTTTGGGCTCAGAATGCTGAATGCTGAACTTTGACATCTAGCTCAATGTTAGCAATAGGTCAAATGTGTTTGTGAAAAAAAGTAGACCTCTTTTTCGCAGCCAATTTATAGTAACATACAAATTTAGAATATCTGAGTAAAGCTCCGTGAAAATATTGGACCCATGTTAGAGAATGAATAGTTAAAATGGATAAAGCTTCATGGTATTAAGATTTCAATTAAAAGATTAACAATTATCTAGGTATGTTTTAGTCCGCATAATTTTTAATTATTTGAATTTTTCTAATTTTTTGACAAATTGTTTCGGCTAAAAGAAATAATAACCACCAATTCTCCTTACTAACCGTAGTATACCACTAACACCTCCCTTTGTCCTGTTGCTGTTGAATCTCCACCCTTCGCCATGACCAAAAGTGCAGGTCACGTGACCAACTATGATGTAATAGCTCAACAAACATCCTCTACTCCACCACTTACAGGCTCCTTTGCCTAGACCAAGTCCCAAATGCCAACTTCCCTTTCTGAACTAATCAGGCCCCATAATTTGAATGATTTCGTGGGACAAAAACACCTAGTGGATCGCAACAATGGCGAAATACTCAACTTCGTACGATTAGGATATCTTCCTTCCATGATCTTATATGGACCACCAGGAGTCGGCAAGACCACAATTGCGTCAATTTTAGCACAAGAAGTGGGATACGTTTTCGTTGAGCTTTCTGCCACAGATGCTACTATTGGAGACATGAAGGACCTTCTGAAATCCATCAAGAAAGAGAACAGAAACAGACCCAACAAAGCAGACCTATTGAAAGTCATTGTGTTCATTGATGAAATACACAGGTTCTCCAAAGTCCAGCAGGATTTTCTCCTTCCTTTGGTTGAAGAAGGAACATTTGTCTTCATTGGTGCCACTACTACAGAGCCCAAGAAGAGATTACGAAGGGCCATTTTGTCCAGATGCCAAATCTTTGAATTACGTCCCCTTTCGCGATCAGAGGTGGAAAAGGTTTTAAATCGGGCAATTGAGAAGGAGAATAAAAGAAGATTTGCTCGGGGATTCAAGCGTTTGACCTTTGATCAGCGTTGCATCAAATTGATAATTAATAGGTCTGGCGATACTAGAATGGCAGTGAATATGATCGAGTTGATCAGCACACTGTACTCAAAACCCGAGAGCAAAATTAGATCTGGTGAAAGAGGAGTTTCGTCAGGAGCTCAAGACGATAATATTCAAATTCGGGATAGCGACCTCTTCGATGCAATAGATTCTATGAGGAAAACCTCTTCTGGTATGGCCGACGTGAAAAATGAATATTTGTTCCGTTTATTGTTTGATTCGATTAGGCGAGGCAAACCTTTACCTGATCCTGGATTTGATCATTCAACCTCATCAAATACTAGCACGTCAATATCCCAACAAGCCGACCCTCAATTAGATGATCTTTTCGTTGATAAATTCAAAAGCTATAAGTTTGATCCAAATTACCCCGATTATGAAACTTTGTATCACATGCAAGTCTCCGACGACAGCGACATAGAAGACCCTGTTCCTGAAGTAGAAGGTTCGGAGGTACAGAAGAAAGAATTGAATAAAATGGGCTCCCAAGAATATTTCCTTGTGTCGGCCAATTATTATCTCGTCAAGCTTCTTGATGGTGGGGAATCACCTAATTATATAGGCAAGAGATTGATACTGTTTTCGGTGGAGTACCTTGACCAAGAGTCACAGCTTTTGAGAAAGATTGTGAGTACTTTGAACGCAATTTCCAGTACAAATATCAATCCTGTCATGGCATTATCCCAATGTGTTGAATTTATGTACAGACAGAAAAAACTAGACATGTCGTTTCGAGACTACTACGACTTGTTCAAACAAAAGAAGAAGAAGGAATATTCGAGTTCAGCTTTTGACTTCTCCAAAATTGAAGTGGACTATGAGGAACTGTCCATTAACGACGTGATGAGGGAACCTGCAGGGTCTGAAAATGTATCCAGCGTTGCAGAATTTGACGTACTACCATATGTAGTGTCAAACATGTCCTATAATCTTGGAAGTATATGATTAAGAATATGCTATCAGGTCCCTCATGACTCAATAGTTCGCAATAATTTGCTTTTGCAATCTTGGTTGCGAAATTTGAATTCGAACATAGTTAATTAATCATGAATATCCAGTCCAATTCGAATTATCAAGTGAGTGAACAGAATCATGGTGATGGAATATCACAGCCTCCGACTTTCTGGAAAAAGCTCGGTTCAACTGTTGTGGATCTAGCTTCAGATTCACTTTATGGTGAACTCAACCTAGTACTTTTTGTACAAACGCAAAGCAGTCGAGGATTTGAAGCTTTTAGAGCAATCAATGGCAGGGCTGTACGTTCTGTCTTGGGGTGGAAGCTTCAAATGTTGAAGTCGCTTCAGAGTCTTGAGGTTTCAGAAATGGAACCTGCAAACTCGACTATTCTGGCAAGGCAACAAAGATACATGGACATTGTCCGCAAAATAGAGGGTAGGCAAAAATTGATCAGAACCGGCCTTAGTCCTTCAATGCCCCAAATCACTTGCTCCCAATCGTTACAAGAGGCGACAGGGAATAATTGTAATGTCTCCATCGTTTTGACTCCCGATGACAATGATATTACAATCCCACAAAAGTCGCCTTCTCGAGCCACAAAAGATGCAGAACCTTCTGAAAACGAGGACGAAAGCTATGATCTATTCCCGTTTATTCTTAAAAGCCACAGGAGAGCCGATACTGGCGAAACTTCGTCCCTTGTCACATTGGAATCTAATGGTGAAAAGCTCCGCAAGAGTGCAAAGTTCAAACGGTTAATATCCAAACGAGGCTAGGCCAAACTTCTGGAGTGGGCAGTTTGCCGAATATCATTTAATTATAATTTATTTGTAGCAATTGCCATCCTTCTCGAGTCTGCAGTTTGAATATAATTAAATTATTGCATTTAATTGTAGTAATTGTCATCCTTCTGGATTGGGCAGTTTCTGAAAATAAATTACTAGCATTTATTTGAAGCAATACACTTTCTGTTCTGGTAGAACCAACACAGAATTACAGTCAATAGAATCAAATGTGGATAAAAGTAAAAAAATAGATGTGAATGAGTTACTATAGTACACAAGGAGTCAAGATGCAACGATTATAGGAAATTATGCTCGCAAATTAGAAACTGAAAGAAATCTATGTTTTCAATTTCAAAGTCTTGAATCACTCATTATTTTCGTCATCAGCACCCAATGCAGCAAATCTATTTACTTGGGCAGATTCGGATCTCTTGGAGGATTCCCTGTTGAGCTCAGAATTGCTGTGTTGGTTAGATGCCTGGGAAAACTGAGTGTTTTGGTTTGCGAAGGATGGAGACTTCTTCAAGTTGGAAAGATATCCGGAACCAGCACCACCGGAGTTAGAGATAGACCTCGAAGAATTGGATCTTCCTTCGTATCTTCTTTGTTGCTTCTTTTCGTTGCTGGCCTTCAAGTCTTCCATTCTCTTGATTTCGGCGTCTCTATGAATTTCCTCGATGGTCTTAGGACCAGCTTCGGCCTTGTCCGAGATCCATCTTTGCTTTCTCAAATCTTGCAAGTCCATCAACATAAACATGATTCTGGAGGACAACTTGACGTTCTCCAAAATCTTATGAATGTTCTCGAACACAATCTTCAAGATAGCCTTCTTTCTTTCGTCGGTGTCCAACTTAGGACCCACGGTCTTGACCAATTGGGCCAAGTTCTCCAAACTGTCTTCAGAAGGATCAACGACGTTCTTACATTGATCTCTCAAACAGACGAAGATAACTTGATCGTTCAACATACCCAAGTTGTACAAGTGTCCAATGAACTTGACCAAACCGAGACCTCTTCTCTTGGCAGCAGCCATGACATAGTACTCATCAGACATCATTTCAGGCTCCAATGGAGAGCCGTCCTCGTTGGTTGGCAACTTATCGGTCCAACCCTTTTCATATTCGGTTTGACAGGTGGTCAACAAGATTCTTCTTGCTAATGATCCACCAGATGGGTGAGAGCCATCTGGCAATGTGATGGTTTCATCGGTGACTTCGGCTGGAACGTTGGTGCATAACTTAGCACAGAACTTGGCGTACATCTCAGACCAGTATGGCTCGTCACATGCCTTTGCGAATGTCAATGAAATAACGGATCTGATAGTCTTAGAATCCTTCTCCCACTTCGATTGGTTGGCGATGGCAATCACATCGTCGGTGATTTGTGTAAACATTTCCAAGGTCAACTTGTTTAACAAGGACTTGACCTTTCTTTCCACGTCCTCTTCGTCTAAGAGCACAGTACCGTCCTCGGCGACCTTGGCCTCGGTCTTCTTAGTTCTAGATCTAGGCACCCATCTGTTCTCGGTCTTCTCCAAAGGCTTAACGTCTTCCAAAGGCTTGGTAAGAGGCAAGTCTTCCTCGCGCAATTCTCTACCGCCTCTCTTGGACTGGTTCTTTCTAGTCGATTTGTCTCTGGAAGAGCCACTTCCACCACCTCTTCTCTTGGATCCACTTCTGGAATTCTGTCTGGGGTCACCGAAAGAAGGACCTCTGCCTGGCATTTGTCCATTAAACCTTCCTGGCATCGAGTTACCGTATTTGCTCATACTTCTTTGGCCAGCACCGGGGCCACCCTTCTTGGCGGTCTGGATGTCGACCTTCTCCAATTGGGCCTTGAACTCGGGGTCAATAGGGAAACGCAACACCGAGCGGAATTGGATCAAGAATTGAGGGTCGTATCTGTACTTCTTGCCTTCGACCTTCTTGCTGACGTCAACCGACACAATGTCTTGTGGGTACTTGACGGCGGTGAGGTCCTCAATGGGGGTGGCCTGCTTGACCTTTTCGAGGAAAGAGGAGATGGTGAAGGTGGGCTCGGCCTCTTCTTCGGCAGCGCCTTCTTCGTGGTCCTCCTCGTGATCCTCCGTGTTAGTAGTGGTAGTAGTGGTAGTGGTAGTAGTAGATGCATCAGGAGCGGCAGTCTCAGCTTCCTTGGTAGTGGTAGCAGCCGAGGTTTCTATTTCAGCCTGTTCCTTTTCAGCCTGTTCCTTTTCAGCCTGTTCCTTCTGGAGTCGTTCTCTCTCGAGTCTGTCCTTTTCGGCCTGTTCCTTTTGGAGTCTTTCTCTCTCAACTCTTTCCTTTTCAGCGGCTTCCTTTTCGGCGGCCTCTCTTTCGATTCTTTCCTTTTCGGCAGCCTCCTTTTCGGCGGCCTCTCTCTCCAATCTCTCCTTCTCGGCCTTTTCCTTAGCGGCCTGCTCCTTGGCGGCCTGTTCCTTCTCGGCCTTTTCTCTCTCGGCCTTGGCCTGCTGCTCCTTGGAAGCGGCGGCCTTTTCTCTGATCTTTCTCTTGAACTCCTCGGCGGCCGAGTTGGTGGCGGTAGCGGCCGCTACCGGCTTGGGAGACGAGACCGAGCTGGTGGAGCCGGAATGGTCTTCAACAGTGGCAGCGTGCTGCACGGGCGAGGCGACCAGAAGCGCAGGCGACGACACGGGCGTGGTGGCCGTGGCGGAAGCAACCTTCTTTTTCTTCTCCTCGAGGTCCACGGGCTTGCCGTCCTTGGTGGTGAGCTTGACCTTGGAGCCCGGCACCGGCGCGTAGGGCTGTATGGGCACGCCGTACGAGGGCATCTGCATGTTGGGCATCATCTGGTAGCTGCCGTAGGGCGCAGGCACAAAGCCGTACTGGTACATGCCCGAGGGAGGATAGGCGTAGTTGTAGTTGGGCTGGTTGACCTTGTAGTTGCGGCGGTTTCTGTTGTTGCCGGAGCCGGAGCCGGCGGCGGCGGTGTCGGCCGAGGCATTGGGGCTGTTGGCGCCCTGGCCCTGGCCCTGGCCTTGGCCCTGGCCTTGTCCCTGGCCGCCCTGGTATCGGTAGTTTTTCTTGTAGCCGTTGTAGTTGTTGGGGTAGAAATTGCCCTGGGAGCCGGCGCCGTGGGCACCGCTAGGGGCGCCGTAGTAGGTAGGGGCGCCTGGGTTGGCGCCGGTGGCGCTGGGGTCGGCGGAATTGGAGCTGGCGGCTCCAGCAGAAGAGGAGGCCACAGGCGCATCAGCAGCGCTTTCGGTGACCTTGTTGCCGTGTCCTCCGGTAGTCGAGGGGGAGGCGGAGCTGGAGTGACCAGCCTTCCCGCCGGAAGTGGTGTGTCCGGGAACACCGTCCACACTTTTCTCAGTCATGATGTAAAGAAGAACTCCTTTGGTTTCAAAAAAAAACTTCGAAAAATTTTCACATCGTTTGAGACCAGAGACAGTGAGATCAATGGAGAGAGAGGGGGGGCGCTTTGGGGGTGTGCGAGGGGGTGGGGGATGCTGGGGGCATGGCTCGAGGCTACGGAGTGGGGGCTACAAGGCAATGGGAAAGAGACAAGCGAGAGAGGAGGAATAGTGTGTCTAGTGATAGTGTAAGTAGTATGGAGTAGTAGTGGCGTAGTGCGGTAGTAATAGTATGGAATAGTGCGGTAGTAATAGTATGGAATAGTGCGGTAGTAATAGTAGTAGTGAGTAGTGCGGTAGTAATAGTAGTAGTGAGTAGTGCGGTCGTAGTGCGGTTGTAGTGGGCGTAGTGGGCGTAGGGAGAGGTAGAAAATCGATGAGACATGCATGAGAGAATAGAGGGAACAGTGTCTAGACAGAGAGGGTAGAGGGAACAATGTGTAGAGAGAACTGATCCTAGAAGTGTGTGCTTGAGATCCAGAGTATCACTATGACTAATCGCTCATTTATCTATGAGTAATGGATCATTCTATGTGAGTAATTTATATGTGAGTAATATCACCATAGTGTGCCTAGAGTGGAAATGACGCGTGCGAGAGACTCCACCAACTTTACAGTCGGTGCAGTGGGTGGATGGGTGGACACAAGATAGAACGGAATGTGTGGACATTGGCGGTGGACCGAGACCGGGCTAACGGGGCATTTTCTGGGCATAGCTGTTTTGACGAGACAGTGCACTACGAAGTGTGGTGTCGCACTATTAGTGGAATGGTGGTAGTGGAGTGGGTGTCGCACTAATGGTGCTAGTGAATGGTGGTAGTGGAGTGGGTGTGTCGCACTAATGGTGCTAGTGAGTCGCTATTAGTGGTACTAGTGCGTAGCTAGGGTCGCACTATTGGTCCTAGTGGAATGGTGGTAGTGGAATGGTAGTGGAATGGTGGTGGAGTGCACAAGGGCCAGTAACAAGCCGGTCTTTGGTCATGCTACAACAACAGTGACAGTCTAGGTCATTTAGACAATTGCACAGATCAAATGTGCTGAAAATGGAGATCCAGCAAATTGAGCCATAGTAGATGAAGATACCACAGAAATAAATTGGATCAATAACAGAATAGATCAAGAGCTAACAACCACGGGGATAGATCAAGAGCTACACCCGATACGTCTTAGCCCAGATAGAATGATTATAGCAGTATTCTATCGCTGGGCTCTATAATCTATGGTTACGAACAGAAGGCGAAGGTGGGGAGAGGCATGGGATCATGGGCAGATGGCAGTGGGGAACTGAAAAATTCAGACGGCATAGAAGAGGTGGATCGACATTGTGGACCAGAGTAGAATGACTACAGATCCAGTGGAATTGAAGCTGCAGCGTTCCAGAGTTCTAGATCAACGGAACGTCTACTATATGATATTCTCTCCTCTGATATTTTCCCTTTAACTTCTGATTTCTCTCTTCTGATATTCTCTTTCTCTTCTGATTTCCCTCCTCATCCTTCTCCCTCTCTATTTTCTCTCTTCTGTTTTCTCTCCCTTTTCTCTCCCTTTTCTCTCCCTTTTCTCTCCCTCTCTTTTGTTAACATCAATTGCCATAATGGCTCTACTTAGACTTCTAGCTCTCCATTCCATCTTCACGTATCATTCCATGCATTACAGCCTAAACCGCAGGTACCCTATATAGCCTAGAAGCCCCAACACAGCCCCAAAAAACAGGTACACTATCACCGTCTCCTTGAACGACTCCACCTGGAAGCACTGGAGAATGATAGCTTGTTCGGGCGGCGTAGCGCCTATTCGGGGTTCCACACCGCCCCGTCTCCGTCCCACTCGCGGAATGCCGTCCTGATCCAGCACCTTTTCCGCCGTGTTTCGTCCTGGCTCCTCCTCTTCACAGAGTCCGGGGTTTTCCTGGAGGCAGAACTCCTTGGTGCACACGGCACACGAGTCGATGGGGCGGACCAAGCTCAAGGAATTGCACTTGCACCAGCAGTAGTGCTGGTAGGCGCACGCCAGCGCCACCAAGCATAGTAGAGCCAACTTCATGGGATGGAGGCAGGAGAAGAAGTGGTGAATGGATCACGTGGCAACAACACGTGAAGTCGAGTGGTGGGTATGTGTCACGTGATTTCAAGCAGTGCTTTGAATTGAAGTGAAGTGGTCGCGTGATTTCAGACACGTGATTTGTATTGAATTTAAAATGAATCACGTGACTTATATCACGTGACGCGTCGATAACTTTACAGTGGCGACTTTTACCGCCAACAAACTCCTTCTCTCCAAAATGGCCTCCGTCAATGTGTCCCAGTACGTGCACGAAGGCGGCGTCCGTCCCTACTTCGAGCAGCAGATCCAAGACACCGAAATCAGAATCCAACACACCACCCAGAACTTGAGAAGATTGGAAGCCCAACGCAACAAGTTGAACAACAAGGTCCGTCAATTGAAGGACGAGTTGAGACTTTTGCAGGAACCCGGCCTGTATGTGGGTGAAGTCATCAAGGTCATGGGCCTCAAGAAGGTGCTTGTCAAGATCCACCCCGAGGGAAAGTACATTGTCAACATCAGCAAGGACATTGACATCAAGAAGTTGACGCCCACGTTGCGCGTGTGCTTGAAGGCAGACTCCTACGACTTGCACAAGATCTTGCCCAACAAGATCGACCCCTTGGTGTCGTTGATGATGGTGGAGAAGGTGCCCGACTCGACGTACGACATGGTCGGTGGGCTCGACAAGCAGATCAAGGAAATCAAGGAGGTGATCGAGTTGCCCGTCAAGCACCCCGAGTTGTTCGAGAGCTTGGGTATCGCGCAGCCCAAGGGTGTCATCTTGTACGGTCCTCCCGGAACTGGCAAGACGTTGCTTGCGCGGTCGGTGGCCCACCACACCGAGTGCAAGTTCATCCGTGTGTCGGGCTCGGAGTTGGTGCAGAAGTACATCGGTGAAGGTTCGCGTATGGTCAGAGAGTTGTTCATCATGGCGAGAGAACACGCGCCTTCCATCATCTTCATGGACGAGATCGATTCCATCGGCTCGTCCAGAGTCGAGGGCTCCGGCACCGGAGGCGGCGACTCCGAGGTCCAGCGTACCATGTTGGAGTTGTTGAACCAATTGGACGGCTTTGAGTCCTCCAAAGACATCAAGATTATCATGGCCACCAACAGATTGGATATCTTGGACCCTGCATTGTTGAGACCCGGTAGAATCGACAGAAAAATCGAGTTCCCTGCCCCCACCGTGACGGCAAGAACCGACATCCTCAAGATCCACTCCAGATCCATGAACTTGACCAGAGGCATTGACTTGAGGAAGATTGCCGAGAAGATGAACGGCTGCTCTGGTGCCGACGTCAAGGGTGTGTGTACCGAGGCCGGTATGTACGCGTTGAGAGAGAGAAGAATCCATGTTACTCAGGAAGATTTCGAGTTGGCGGTGGCCAAGGTCATGTCCAAGAACGACGAGGGTGCCGTTTCTTTGGCTAAATTGTTCAAGTAGGCAAGTCCACGTATTTAGCACAAACATGTACAAAGATAGGTCGATGTAGATGGAAATATGTACAAAGATGGTCAATGTAGATGGAAATCAGAGAATTGAGACAATCTGATAGAAGCAGAATTACTGTATTTTAACAAGTAGCTGTGGATCCATGTCAATGGTTATGATTCGAGATCTTTGCACCTAATTGAATAATTGAATTCTAATTCTAGGACTCTACCACTTTATGAAACCATAATTCTATTTGTTTATAATTTTAGGTTAGAAAAGTCCTATAATTTAGGTTCCTATAATTCTTTAACTCTTTCGTAAATTGTGCTGCTTTTTCCTTATTGTATCACTCGATCGCTGCTGCCTATATGTACCCTTATTCTTCTCTACTGCTATATATTCCCAAATTCTACCAGTTATCACTGCCTATAATTCACTTATACAATTTCCATAGTTTTCTGGTAATATCCTTATAATTTACATATACAGTTTCCATAATTTTCTAGTAATATTCTTATAATTCACCGATACAATTTCCATAATTTTCTAATAATATTCTTATAATTCTTTAATTATTCCAGTCCCGGTGTGTTGATTCTTGACTGTAGACTAAGCCATTCCACTCTCCATCCTTTTTCCCGAAGTCTTCTTGGTATCATATCTAACATCTATCACGTGACCTATAAAGTGCTTACGTGTACTACGCTGTCACTTGAGCCACTGATATCTTTCAATTCCACGGTCTCCATCTCCGTTCATTGGCTAAAACGCGTACATACTCGACTCTCCGTTCATTTGACGTCGAAATTCCACTCAAGTAAAGCGTGAGGATCGTTTGACCAACCCTTTTACGTCATCTTCTTGGTTCAAGTGAAATTCACATTATCTAGCTCCACGTTTGCACCAACAGAATTCGCCATATTAGAGAACTAAACGGCTTATCAGTTGGTTTTTGAAACTTCCGTGTACTTTTCACAATGAACCCGCTTATTTTGATCCTGTTGTTCATCTTGTCCGTGAGTGCAACCTTGGTGGACAGGCTCCATGATCTAGACACCAGGTACACCAATGACGGGCCCACCACGTCCATTTTGACCGAATACGAGTTGTTGATAAACGAGATTGAAAGGGAGGGCACCGACTCGGCGTTGAACGAACGCATGCCCCAATTGTACCTCAAGAAAGCGTTGATCGAATTGACTCTTGGAAAGGAGTCTGCAGCCATCTCCGACTTGAAGAAGTCGTTCCAGCTCGATCCAAAGAGCCAATTGGTCAAGACAAAGCTCTTCGAGCTCTTGCTCGAAAGAGGTGAAGTTGACCAGATTGAAAAACTTGCTCTGGAAAATGCAGCTAGTGGTGAATTGGACGCCGAATTGGCCACAGTTTCACTGTTGAGGCACTTCATTACCGTGGCAGAGACTCAATATGCAGACAAGGACTTCAGTGGTGCCATAGACGTGTTGAATAACGAGGTCTTGCGCATATCTCCGTTGTCTACACCAGCTCTCGAGCTCCATTCCAAAGCATTGTTTCATTTGTTCATCGAAGAAGCCAACCCAGAAAGCAGCACCAACAAGCTCATTGTCAAGGATCTACACAAGCTCATCAGGCTCCAGCCAATAGCAAACTTGGAGTGGTACCAGGATATGTCCAGCTTGCTTATTTTCACGGACTTGCAATTTGAGTCTTCCAAGCAGGTTGTCAAGAACTGCTTGCGTATCAACAACGAAAACAAGACGTGTGGTACGATTTCGAAGTTCCTCGCCAAGTTCAACGAATTCTTCAGCATATTCGAACAATATTCCATCATAATCGGACACTACTACGTGGTGTACGAGGAACAAATGAATAACCAAGGCAAGCTTGAGGAGGGGTACAAGGACCCCAAAATAGATTGGAAGTTTGTGCATGACGTTTTATTGACTCAGCCATTGAAGGTATCCAAGATTGAAAAGAGACATTTGCCTTCAGGTATCAAGAATAACTTCGAATTGCTTCTCTTCAGGTTAGAGCAGTTCTTGACCCATGTTGGAGGAGGAGAGTTTTCCTCGAAATATTTGCCAGAGTCCAAGTTTTCCAAGGAATTGACCCAATTGTTGTGTCAGGCAGGTGTGGAATTAAAGTCTAAAGATGCTATTGCATTCTGTGAAAAGACGGGCGATCACTTCTTGCCCAAACACATTCGCCATATCGACAAGCTCTTGTCCCAGAAGAATTTCAATGAGGCCAAGAACGTGCTAATGGGCTTCCCTGTCAATGTGAGGGAGACGGCGATGTTCAGAAAGAGATGGGAGAAGGTCGAAGCAGAAGAACAGAGACAGCATCACCAACACCAATTCCACCAGCAACAGCAACAGCAGCAGCAAAGGTTTTACCAACAACAGCAGCAACAGCAACAGCAGCAACTGCAACAGATGATGAAGCCTCTGGTTGATTATTACAAGGTGCTTGATATTTCCCGTGATGCTGACGAACAAACCATTAAGAGGGCTTACAGAAACCAAGCAAAGAAGTACCATCCTGATAAATATACTGGAAGTGGTTTGACACCGGAAGAGATGGAAAACAAAATGCAAGAAATCAATCAGGCATATGAAGTCTTGTCCAATAAGGAATTGAGAGAACGGTACAATCGTGGAGATGATCCCAACAATCCTCGTGCCCAGCATCAACAACAGCAACAGCCAGATTTTGGACATGTGGTGAATCAATTCTTCCATGGAGACTTCAATAGTGGAGGAGGGTTCAAGTTCAACTTTGGAGGAGGCCCAAAGGTTAAGGTGAAGCGTAACAGGAAAGGAAGATAAATGAGCGAAGAAAGACATACATGAGGACACCACAGTGAAGAGAAGTGTCTTGTGGGCGCATGTTATCAATTGTCCATGGACATTGAATATATGGTAGTAATAGATTTAATAAAGACTTCTCTGGTTGAATTAATATTAGTGTAAGATGATGCTAAGTAATAGTTTTAATAAAGTCTTCTCCTGTTGACATTAATATTAGTGTAAGATGCAGATTAAAATTATTGTGCCCAATGCTACGTCAGTAGATTTAATAAAGACCTCTCTGTTTAATATTAGTGTAAGATGCAATAGAATAGATTGTGCCCAATGCTACGTCGGTAGATTTAATAAAGACCTCTCTGTTTAATATTAGCGTAAGATGCAATAGAATAGATTGTGCCCAATGCTACGTCGGTAGATTTAATACTTCTACGGTTCACATTAATATTAGTATAAGATACAGATTAAAATTTTTGCCCAATGCTACGTCATGTGTTTTGTCTGCTATACTTAATCCAGATTAATCACTCAATGCCTTATCAATAATCTGCTTACGAAACTTCACAAATCAAATAATCACTTCCTAGGACGCAAATTAGCGAGTTCCATGCATAAAGACGCTACAAGCGCATATTGTCGCCACATATCTGCTTTACACTATCATCTTCGTAAATCTGACTATTTTTGCAATATTATGCAAACCCCAACAAGTCCACCACTCCATTTGACCGCGAGACACAATAATTCTAAGGCCTATTGTTCTCCACATTAGTGCACGTATCGTATCAGCCGTCTCCTTCTCGTCTTTTCCCTTTCTTTCACACGTTTGAGTGAGAGTGTGATGCAATTATATAATTCAAGAAACTTCTGTGGCCATGCCCAATTGGGCTACTTCCTTCACCTTCTGGGCCACTTCCTGCACCTTTCGGGGAGGCGTACCTCAGGCAAATCCCGATTTGACACGATAACGGTCGGTACGGACACGATATTGTCTACATTGTGTGGCTCCGCTTAATCCTGGATTAGTCATGAATCTCAGCTGGCACCTCCACCTCTGACATTCACAACTCTCTCCTCACCTCTCTTCTTCATTTTGGCCCGAATTAAGTGCAGCAAAACCTCTCAACTGCTCCGTATTCTGCCTCTTTTCTAATCCTCATGAAGCTCCAACTTGCCTGGTTGGCTGGCATTGCCGCCGCCATGCCCATTTCCCATCTCCAGAACGTCTTCCTGCTCAGCCAGGCCCAATCGGCAGTGCCTGAAATCGCTACCGAAGACTTGCAATCGTTGATTACTGCCGAAGGCTTGAAGAAAAGAGCTGAGGCATTGTATGCCATTGCCGAGTCCTCTATCGATGAGTACGGCCATCCTACTCGTGTGATTGGTTCTGAGGGCCATCGCAACACCATCAAGTACATTCTCGAGGAATTGAAGAGCTTGGGCTACGAAACGTCGACCCAGGACTTCGAGGCTCTTGACAGTCGTGTGAACAGTCTCTCGTTGTTAATTGACGGAGTTTTGCCAAAGTCCTTGAGACCACTCAAATTGACGCCTCCTACCGACGGCGTGATCCATGCCCGCTTGCATTTGGCGGCCAACTTCGGCTGTGACGCCTCTGACTACGACGGAGCCAAGGGCTCCATCGTGTTGGTTAAAAGAGGTGAATGTTACCTCGGTGAAAAATCCATTGCAGCCGGTAAGGCCGGTGCTTTGGGTGCAATTATCTACGACGACGAGGAGTTGCATGCCACCTTGGGAGGTCCCACCGGAAAGGAGATCCCCACGGTGTCTGTGCTCACGTCCGATGTCCAGACCTACATTGACCAATTGTCCAAAGACAGTTCTGTTCACCTCGAAACCTCGTTGTACATCGACTCGTACATCAAGCTCGTCAAGACCACCAACGTGGTGGCCGAAACCGCCGAAGGAGACCACGAAAACGTGGTGATGTTGGGTGCCCACTCGGACTCTGTCAGTGCTGGTCCTGGAATTAATGACGACGGTTCTGGCACCATCTCGTTGTTGGAGGTGGCCAAGCACTTGAAGAACTTCAAGGTCAACAACGCCGTGAGATTTGCCTGGTGGGCTGCCGAAGAAGAGGGCTTGTTGGGCTCGGAATGGTACGCCAACCACTTGTCGCAACAAGAGAACGCCAAACTCCGTGTCTTCATGGACTACGACATGATGGCTTCGCCAAACTACGAGTACCAGGTGTACGACGCCAACAACAAGGACCACCCCAACGGGTCGGGCGACTTGAAGGACTTGTACATCGACTGGTACGTCGAGCACGGCTACAACTACACCATGGTTCCATTTGACGGCAGATCCGACTACGTGGGCTTCATTGACAACGGCATTCCTGCTGGCGGTGTGTCCACAGGAGCCGAAGGTGTCAAGACCAAAGAGGGACAGGAGAAGTTTGGTGGAGAGGCCGGAAAATGGTTTGACCAGTGCTACCACCAGCTCTGTGACGACTTGAACAATGTCGACATGGAAGCGTGGGTCGCCAACACCAAGTTGATTGCCCACTCTGTGGCGGTGTATGCCAAGGACTGGGGCACCTTCCCCAAGAGAGAATTGAGTGCCATGAAGGTCGAAGCTGTGGACTCTGAGGGCTCCAAATTCTTGTACAAGGGCTCGTTCTTGGCCATGTAGGTTGCGATAGATAAGCGAGTATACATTAGTAGATGAAGTATGGGATAGATACGAATGTGTTGGATAAATTAGATTAATTACTGAAATACAATGGATGCTATGAGATTAATTACTGAATATTGGATATTTAAATGAGATTAGTTACTGAAATTATATTGGATGCTTCAATGACATTAGATACGTATGCATTGGATGCTTCAATGAGATTAGATACTGATATTATATTGGAAGCTTAAATGAGATTAGATACTGAAGTTATTTTGGATGCTTCAATGACGTTAGATACTGAAATTATGTTTAATTCTTAAATGACGTTAGATACTGAAATTACATTGGATGCTTAATTGAGATAAGTTACTGAAATTACATTGGATATGTTAAGCAAGTCATGTAGTCATGTTTGGTTTGTACTACCATCTTCAAATGACCAGTGAATTAAGTTGGCTTCGACTTTGGGAATGAATGTAACGATAGACCAATTATATGAAGTACTTTAATAATATATGTGTTTTAATGATAGTTAATATTTTTGAAGGTCCAAGTGTGGAGTAATATTTCATACCGTATCATTGGATTATTTGCTATATGAACAAATAGTATGGGTTTTCGATAATCGTGAAAATGATGAAAAATTGCATTAAATAAAAATTCAATTAAACCCATAACTATTTAACCCGTATCAACATTTATGGTGTATCTCCTAATAATAATTCAGCGTCTGTGTTCCTATCCAGACACTTGAACTTGGAAGGTAAATAATTTCTTGATCAATTTCAAGTGAGAACATTATAACTTTGCTTCTGATTCGATCTATCTAGCTTAAAATCTCTGCCTAAGATTACTTGAAGGTGTCTGATATCTAGAACTAATTGACTGCCATATTCAATTCCAATAAACCAATAAAACTGTTATTTTAAACCTGTTCAATTGACCTTTGCTAACTGAAAAGGAAACAAGCGATGGGTAGACAATAATCGAAGTGAATGGTGTAGATTTTCGCAGATATTCTGAACCAATGAGTGTTTTTGACGGAAAAAGCTGCAATACGAGCAAAATGTATTTAAAAGCTACATTAGCGAGATAAGTAGAATCAATTAGATAATACCTGACGCCGTTTCTAGCTGGTCTCCTAACAATTCTCTTCGATTTATACCCTCGAAAACGCAAATGATCGATACGAAGTGTAGCGCAACATGCATTAAAGCGCAATCACCAAAATTCCGACTTCGAGCAATTTTGAAGATTACCAATCTCCCATTTAATGCTTGCAATGGAGTGTCCCCAATATCGATCTTAGTCGTTGTGTATGTTTAATTAGAGTGGGGGACCCCCTCCCCCACGCTGTTCACCCCACCCTGGGGGCCCCTCCCCCACTGTAATCCCCCACTCTCCATCCCCCACGCTTTGTCCCCCACCCTCTCCGGGCTAATATCCGCCACTATCACTCCCCGGATAAGCCCCGAAATCCCAGTCTTGCACCTTCCACAGCAACCACACACCTGTATCCCGGGATTCTGTGGAACCACACCACCGAAAATCCCCCTTTTCTGGCCAATCC
>JAJMGI010000048.1:0-32740 GCA_030568615.1 Suhomyces bokatorum | reverse complement strand
CCTCCACTCTCCCCTACTTCCGCCACTATCCACACATTACTAACACCATGGGAGAACGGGGCCCCGACCAATGGTTGGAACAGATCAAGAAATGCATCGCGTTGACCGAGTCTGACATGAAGCAGTTGTGCGAGTTGATCAAAGAACTCTTGATGGAGGAGTCCAACATCCAGCCTGTACAGTCCCCAGTCACCGTATGCGGTGACATCCACGGACAGTTCCACGACTTGTTGGAGTTGTTCCGCATCTCCGGCGGCTTGCCCTCCGACGACAACAACACCAATTACATCTTCTTGGGCGACTACGTCGACCGTGGCTACTTCTCGTTGGAAACATTCACCCTCCTCATGGTCCTCAAGGTCAAGTACCCCCACCGCATCACCTTGGTCAGAGGCAACCACGAGTCGCGCCAGATCACCCAAGTCTACGGCTTCTACGAGGAGTGCTTGACCAAGTACGGCTCCACCACCGTGTGGAAGTACTGCTGCCAGGTGTTCGACTTCTTGACCCTCGCCGCTATCATCGACGGCAAGATCTTGTGTGTCCACGGCGGGTTGTCGCCGGAAATCCGCATGTTGGACCAGATCCGCGTGTTGAGCCGTGCCCAGGAAGTGCCCCACGAGGGAGGCTTCTGCGACTTGGTGTGGTCCGACCCCGACAACGTCGACACCTGGGCCGTGTCGCCCCGTGGTGCCGGCTGGTTGTTCGGGTCCAAGGTCAGTCGCGAGTTCAATCACATCAATAACCTCGGCTTGATCGCCAGAGCACACCAGTTGGTCATGGAGGGCTTCCGCTACCACTTCAAAGAGAAGGACGTGGTCACCGTGTGGTCCGCGCCCAACTACTGCTACCGGTGCGGAAACGTCGCCAGTGTCATGCAGGTGGACGAGGACTTGGAGCCCAACTTCAAGATCTTCAGCGCCGTCCAAGACGGCGACCTCACCGTCAAGAACAATGCCAACAAGCAGCAGAGAAGTGACTATTTCTTGTGATCCGATCTGTCTTTGCATCGATACAATGCACTGATAGATACATTGCATCATAGACCATTCAAACTACCTTAATCATTCGATTCCTCCCTTAGAATCTCCCTGTTAATGACCCCACTGTCGTTTTGCCTATGTCCATGAATCATGACGAATTATTCATGTCCAACTTCTTTGTGACCTTTTATTGCCTTTGTATAATACTTCATTTATATGAAAACGTCGAATATGTGTGCTGTAGTGATCGACAAAAGTGATAATAATTTTAACCAAGAAAAAATGTCATTACCAAAAGATACTAAATGTCAATTATACTATTGTGAATAAAGATAATATCAGTTAAGTAATAACGATAGTAGTGATAAAGTGTGGTAAATGAACATAGTTACACATTCTATTATCTTCTTTTTAATTACATTTCCAAGCACCCTACACTCTATAATTATCCTTTTCAATCACATTTCCAAGCACCCTACACTCTATAATTATCGTATTTCTTTTGAAATGCTAATACTATATTACACAGGAATCATTTCTTTCCCTTTCTTTGTCTCCGCTTGGCTCCAATGATCTTCTTGACATCATCGGAAACATCCGACTTCTTGGCCGAGTGTTGGTCCTCCTTCTTGGCACCCTTATTCATGTTACCCTTCTTTGCAGAACCCTTTCTCTTCTTGTTACTTCTGTTGGAACCTTCCTCGTCGTTACGTGCGTCCCTCTTCTCGTCTCTCTTTCTCTTCTTTCTGTCCTTAGGAGCCTCGGTATCGTTCTTACGGGAAATCAAGATCTTTTCTCTTCTTCTCTTCACAACCTGGGAATTTTCAACAGCAAACTCAACAATCAACTTTCTCTTGGCCAAACCGTCAAAGGTAGCGATCTTCTTCTCGTCGTCGGTGAGACCCTCCAAGATTTCTGGAACCGTCACCTCGTGAGCATTCAACCATCTCAATGCCATCAATGCCGATCTGTGGTCTCTGAACTCGACAAAACCGTAGCCTCTACTACGTCCAGTCTCACCGGTGCCCTTGACCTCCATAATGACCTTGGCCTGCTTGACCAAACCCTTCTTCTTGTCCTTTTTCTTCTTGTCATCGTCCTTGGCGTCCTTGGACTCGAATTCGTTCAAGAACATCTTGTGCTTGTCAGAACGCATGGTTTCTTCCTTGGACAAAGGCTGTCTCTGCTTGTCCTTCACCTCAGTAGCAAATTGGACCACTGCCTGACGGCCCAAGGCCCGCAATGCCTTTTCGTTCATGGCTCTGGGAAGGTTTCTGATGGCCAATCTGGTCAAGGACAAATGCAACGTGGGGTTCTTGTTCAATTGCTGGACTCTCAACTTGTAGGACTTTTCTCTTAATTCGAGGTCGGTCTTGGAAATGTACTGGGCTAATTTGGAATTGGTAGTGATTCTTCCTTCGTTCAACAAGAACAAGTTCCGCTTGTCTTTCTCTCCGGGAGCCTTGCCCAACATTTCCTTTCTCTTCTCCGAGTTCTTTTCCGCCAATCTGCTTGCAGATTGTCTGTCAACAGCAGGAGAAATCGACAAGATACGGCCCTGGTAGACATATGCGGCAGAAACGTCGTCTGCAATAAGCAAAGACGACGTAGCAGCAGAAGGAGCATTGTCCACACATTCGGTGTAGGCGTCCTCCTTGGTAAATGCAACGAAAGCAGAGCCTCTGGCCAAGCCGGTCACTTTGTCGACCACAGGAAGAGCGTATTTGACCTCACCGAATTGACTGAAGTGCTCTTTCAACGTCTCCTCGTCAGCATCGTACGGTATGTTTCTGACGAAGATCGAGAACCTTTCTTGTCTGTTTTTTGGCTTGCGTTCCTCTTCTTCTTCTTCTTCCTCGTCTTCTTCGACCTCGAGTTCGACGTCGGACTCGGGCTCTGCTTTGGAGTCGATATCATTCAAGTCGTGGAAGTCGTCTTCCTTGTCATCGTCTTCATTCTCATCATCGTCATTTTCTTCACTTTCTTCATTCTCATCTTCTTCATTATCTTCATCTTCTTCTTCATTATCTTCTTCTTCATTATCTTCTTCTTCCTCCTCCTCCTCCTCTTCTTGTTCCTCGTCTTCTTCCTCATCCTTCACTTCTTCCCACTTGGACTTTTCCAACGCCAAGTCGACGGCCACTTCTCTGCCGTCAATCTTGAGCCCGGCCGACTCCTTGACGGCCCTTTCGGCCGCAGCCTTCTTTTTCATGATGACAAAGGCAAATCCGCACATCTGGCCACCCTTCTTCTTGGGAATGTATGCATCGGCCACTGCTCCGTACTTGGAGAAGATCTTCTTCAACCCCTCGGGCTTCTTGCAGGACCAAGGGAGGTTCCGGATAATCAACCTGGCCTTTCTCTTCTCCACAGGAGGCGCCACTTCTCTGGCTTCCCGCTCCTTGCCGCGGTCCTTGTCCTTTCTGTCTCTTCTCTTCGCAATGTCCACCCTCAACAAACGGCCCTGGAACTTGGTCTTGCGCGATTCCACCAACGCCGTCACGGTGTCGTCATGCATAGTGAACGAAACGAAGCCGAACCCACGCGATTTGCGGTTCTCGTCGTTGACTATCACGGCATGCTTGACTGGGACGAACTGAGAGAAGAACTCAGAGAGCTGCTCAGAAGTTGCTTCGAACGGGACCGAACGCACAAACAAGGTATTTCTGTCCAATCCGTCGTCGGAATGGCCGACATCGGCTGTTTTGGCATCGATCTCGGACATGACTGGTGTGGTGATGGTTGTGGATGAGATGAGTAAAGTGAAAAATGTATGGAGAACATCTCGAGATGGGGTTACCCGGTCGCGGTACTGCACACAGGCAGAGGCACCCTATACTGTTTATTTGTTTACCTCTATTCTACCCTCTTTCTTCTCCACTTTCCGGGGCCCACCATGGTTTCCAGGCTGAACTCTCGGCCCGTCAGCAATGTGCTCCCCAACCAGTACATCCCCGTTCTTTCCGCGAAGATTTTGCGTGCCGTGGTGTCGAGATTGCCCAAAAGCACCTTGCTTGAATTGATGTACATATGGCCCAAACTCGTCAATACCCAGCCCCATTTGGACCAGGAGAACTCCCGCTTGAGCCAGCGTGCCTACAACACTCAGGTCAGTCGAGAGGCCAAGCAATTGAAGAAAACCGGCAAGGTGACTAAGCGTAAGGTCGTCGATACCATTCTCTACCACTACTGGAACAAGGGCCTCAACTTGCTCCAATTCGCCCAGATCGACTGCCAGGTGATAATAGACCGTCCAAACTCATACTACTGGATCAAATCGACCATCAAGGACAGTCATGGAGCCGAGGTCCCCATCCTGTTGTCCCCCCAAGTGTTCCTCGAAAAGCTAGCTTCAGAATTGAGTGAGTTGTATCTAACGTACATTTATGTGTGTCGACATCCCCGGTACCCCTTGGTGATGATACGAATACAGGTGTTCGACCTCCAGCCCATCAACTCCTCAGTCGGCTCCAACAGACCCCACATCTCCTCGCATAAACCATACTTCCTCGCCCTAGCATTGAATTCGCCTCATTTGATCCACACTCCAGGCTCCGATATGGTCACTAACATAGTCCTCCAGGTGGTGGAACGGTGCCTTCCCCAAAACCCGACGAACTTGCTCCATTTGACCACCGTTCCCAACCAGAAACCTCTCCGTTCGTTAGATTCCATGAACATTTTCCACGGCAACTCGAGATTTGGAAACAGTCTTGGTGCATGGACCCCTTACGCGGACGCAACAGTTGATCTGTTGCCTTTTGAACCACCTGAAAAACACTCGAGTCTCCTCTCCAAGGAAGAAGAACAAGAAGAAGAAGAAACTGGCATACAAGTGGAACCGGAAATGGCCAGATTGAAGAAAATAGCCAATCTCCGCTTCAAGGGAAGCAAGAATGGAACCTTGGAGTCGCTGAAATTGTTTGATGATAACATACCCAATCGTTCTCTGAAGAAGACCTCCATTATCCAAGACGCTGATTCGGATGACGAAATGGATGACGAGCAGGAACTCTTCTCCAGTGAATTTGCTTCTTATGTCCCGATCCAGAATACAGAATTCATTATACGAGACAAACTTGACGGAGAAACGGACGATATGAATATCAAAATTCATTTTTCAGGTTTGGACGTGTTTGCTGGCCTACACGAATTATCTGTGATGACTACTGACGAGAAGAAAATGGTATTGCATCCTGAAACTATGCCCAACTTCTTAACTGGAGAGGAAGGGTACAGATCTGGCACGATAAGAAATAAAAAGTTTACTAAAATTAGTGACAACTAATGATTCTACAGAATCCTATAATAGACAACTTCAAAGACGTATAGATTTTTTTAATGCAATCGTACCTTGTATTTAATACCCTAATTTTGTGATGTATCCTTTACACAACACTATTAATCTTTCATCTTCTCCTCCTAGAGTTTGGAGGAACCTTCTAAGCATCTCCACGTCCTTGTTTCTAAATGCTTCCCTTGCAGCTGAATCCATATCTTCATTTTTAAGGTATAGATCAACTCTCTCGGTGTACTTCAAATTTGTACAATGCTTGATGTATTCAGAAATATGGCCCTGTGGTGCCTTAAATTTGAAACCAGCTTCAACAAATGGAATGAAACCAATTGGCGATTTGGGAGCTGCGTTTCCTGGAGCCTTAGGACCAACTGCAAACTGGTACAATTTGTCAAACTGCTTGGACTCACAGTATGTTTCCAAGACTAGATGATAAAGTTTTTCAGGTGAAAGTTTGAAATCTTTAACAATTGACCAGCAAGTCTTGAGCTGATTCATCTTGATAAGCTTTACCAATATGTTATGTAAAGATTTCTCCTTATAGAAATTTTCCATAAAGGTCTCTCCAAGTTTCTTTTGCAATTCCAATACGTCTAGTTCTCTCTGGTAGAGCTTGTTTAATCGCCTAGCACCTCCCCTGCTAATTGATTTCAACAATCGGGACTTATAGTCTGCATAGTAAGTGTCGTTATTTTTGGTCTTATTTTTACTCAAGAATGAGACAAGTCTAGAAATACCCAATTCCTGTGTCTTATCCTGTTGAATGTAATACGTTTCTAACAATTTTGAATTGAATTTACCAATGCTCTTTAACCAAAAATGACCAATCAATTCCCCATTGACATCAATTACTCCAGTCCTTTCACCCATTGTACTTATATCTGTTCTAACTTCATTCTGGTTCAAGACTTTGAAGAATTGTGACACCGAAAATTCCTTTTGTAAATGAAGCAAAATCAACTTAATTAAATCATAATCACCAGTTTGAAATGCTTTTATCAATCCTAGTTCTATATCATTATGCTTGAAATATTGACTAATTTTTTTTCCGATTGAAGGTTCTAGGTCTATTAAATCTTTGCATAATTTAATTCTTCCTTCTTCATAGGCAATTGAAGTTATTTCTTCCACTGATACGTAGTTCTTTTCCTTTGTATCAGCACTGGATTCAGTGAAGGAGTACAACTTTTTTGATAATATGGCAAACAATTCTTCATCTGTCTTATTTATCTCTTTCCTTATTTTTTGACAACACCAGTGAATAAATACAAGGTCCTTGTACTGGTTCAAATCCAACATGTCCATGATCTTCAATGAAAGCAAATGAAGGTCTCTGTTGAGTAACATCTTGAATATCGTTTCCCATCCTATTCTGTCTACTTCTTCATTCGTGACAAATAATGGATTGTCCAATGCTCTGAGCTGATTAAGAACTTTGGCTAAGTTTAAAGTGTTCAAATACTTGGAAGAATCATATAGGTTGGCGCCATCATCAGAATAATAAATCTTTCCGAAAGAAACTGCTTTCAATATTTTCTTTTGCCAGGTATGATCAAATTCTTCTAGTACTGCCTGGAGGCATTCGTCCATGGCTTGACTCAAGGTATTGTCTGCTTTCAACATCGAAATACTGGTATCTGCCTTAGAGGCATGGTCGGGGAGTTTGAAAATGCAATCTAGTAAAATGCTCGAGGAGGATGAGCTTCCAATCTGGTATAAATTGAGCTGGGAGTTGGAAACCTTGCTGATGAATTCTGCTGTTTTTGATGTAAGAACCTTGAGTCCGTCCGATTGTGTCAATAGTATGGGTACAACGTACGATAAGTCGTCTGCGGCATCGGTGTTTTCTGTTAGAATTAAGTCGATGTCGAAATCCTCCTCCTCTTCCTGGATATCATAGAAGAAGGAAATGGTATTTTGATTGGGGCCAATGAGCTTGATTTCATCCCGCAAAGACAAACAGATGGCGTCATTACTGCACCAGGCAATTTGAAATGGCGACACGAGTTCGTTGGACAAGTTGTATTCGAGCAAGATATTGGTGAATTGATTATTGATGACAAACACCTTGGAGTTGACGAGGGAGATGAGCTTGCCATTTGGCGAGGGCAATATGGTGTCGAACGGTCCATCGGTCAATAGCTGGTCGGTTATCTTGTATCCTAGGACACCCATGTCGACTTCGACCACCAATATGGTCTTGTGGTAGCTTAAGAGAACGGAAAATGCATCCAGACTGGATTCGAGGCTGGAAATGGCAAACGACTTGATGTGGTGGGCGTCGTAGCCGGTCAATGGGGCCTCGAACGACTTCATCTGCACCAAGTCCACCATCAACAACCGGTTGTGCAACCGCAACACCAACAAGTCCCGCCAGAGGGTGCAGTCCAAGATTCTCACCACTTCTTCCGTCTCCAGGCTCTCCAAGTTGGTGATGAAGATATTGTCGGAACCAGCGCCGTTTTCCGTGCCCACGGCACCGGTGTTGTCTAATCTGACGGCGTTCTGCGTCAAAAGGTGCTCCTCGAAGCTGCCTTTGAAGTCTCGGTAGTATCGTATTCTGTGGTTGCTCAACACCAAGCACAAGTTCTCGTTGTGGAACCAGAAGTCCACAATGTGGTCCTCGGGTCGACTGTTGTAGACCACGCTCCACACCTTGGCCCCATTGATGGAGTAGATGTCCACCACGTTGGGATACGACACGAATTTGGAGGCTAGCGCCACGAGGGTACCATGGGGAGATACCCTGACTCTGTGGTTGATGTGAAGGTTTTCCACGTTCCATTCCAACGAATCATACACCACGGTGTGGCTGTAGTAGACATCCAGTAGCTTTTGCCATCTTAGGCTTGGATTGGATGCCATTGTGAAGAGGAAGTAGTACACGATAGATTAAAGCGTCTAAGTCAAACATTCTACAAATGCGACTATACATAGATGTATTAAATGCGAACTATCAAAATATAATATAGACATTACTACTCTACCATCTGTGGTGTCCGGCATGAGTGAATACATTACGTTGGTGTCAAGTGACAACTACAAGTTCGTGGTCCTCAAAGAAGTGGCCCTGATCTCGTCGGTGCTAAGAAACACACAGGGCTTCGAAGAGGGTAAGACAGGCAAAATCAACCTCGAGATGGACGGCGACATCTTGGAGTGTATTGTGGAGTATTTGTACTACCACCACAAGTACAAGGACCAGGCGGAGCTGGGCAACATCCCGGAGTTCAATATTCCGACGCACTTGGCGTTGGAGTTGTTGGTGAAGGCCGATTTCTTGGATATATGAACAGATGGATGGAGAGAAGAAAAAGAAGGGAAAACGAAATAAAGAAATAAAGAATAGGAGGGAATATTGGAGGTGCAATGCCATTAATACAGTTCTGATCGGATGTGACTCAAATGGGACTAATTCAATTAGATAGTATGGGACTATGGAGATGTCACTATTGATCTTATTCAAGTATTATTGAGTGCCTATTCAAATGGCAACTGTTGATAAGATCAATTATTCAAACTATGGCAAGGATGCATCTTTTCAAACTATGGCAAGAATGCATCTATTCAACTATGGCAACTATTATAGAATGCACTATTCAAGGAATGGCAACTATTCAAACTATGGCAAGAATGCATCTATTCAACTATGGCAACTATTATAGAATGCACTATTCAAGGAATGGCAACTATTGAAACTATGGCAACTATTCAAACTGATAGAATACAACTGCTATAGTTGGGATCGTTAAATGTCTGTTCCAACTACACTACAGAAACACGATGTTAAATTGTGCTGGTGGATCGCATTAGAATCGTTACAATCTGTAGAATGAGAGAATCGCTGTTATATACACTGGTTGAAGCGGCAGCTTTAATACAAATGCTGTTATTCTGTTTAATGCAAATTGCATTGTGACCGCTAATGGCCGTTAATATCTACACATTTATTCTGCCATGAATTCTTCACCTGGATCTTTACACTACTGCTCCACTTTGCCCAAAAAGCTCTCTATGAGGGAATAATCATCTGAGTTACTTTAAAAGCGAGATATGCATCTGAGCTACTCAAAAGTGGCATATCCATCTGATCCCTCCAAAAATGGCATATTCATCTGGTCTCTCCAAAAGTGACACATTCATCGATCTCTCCAAAAGTGGATGATCCAACGAACTATCTGGTCCAACTCATTCTCTATCCATCTGGTCAAGATCTCCGGATTGGAAAAAACGACCCAAAAATTTAGAATAATATTTCCAAGGCATCAAACTTCACCAATTGACGCCCAAATTGCCTTTGATCTAGATACCTAATGGTCATTCCTCCTTTCCAAACTTATAACTGCCACAAAAATAGGAATATTGGGCCCAAAATTATATTCAATCAATATACTGGGAAGAGGGATCTTTCAAATGGGCCATATACCCAGATCTTGGGAATAATCCCAATTTTAGGAGATTTGATCTATTATCTGGAGTATTTAAATCCATTATCTGGACTATTAGGTCCTTACCTGGACTATTAAAATCCATTACCTGGACTATTAGAATCCATTACCTGGACTATTAGAATCCATTACCTGGACTATTAGATCCTTACCTGGACTATTAGATCCTTACCTGGACTATTACATCCTTACCTGGACTATTACATCCTTACCTGGACTATTACATCCTTACCTGTATCTATTATATGTATTCATACTGTCTCTGCTTGTAGCCCCTCTTCCTGCACGCAGTCCCTATAACCAGATCCCTATTCCAAAAACCATACTGCAAAACCATCGCCACCATGACGGAAACGCTACTAGATATCCTATCTCTAGAGGTAGACCACTTTGTGCTGAGTGGGAATACCGAATTGACTCTGATCCAGGCGGAATGTTCCAACATACTCGACACTCTTCATGATATAGAACTGAGTCTTGCGAAAGAAGTAGAAGCAGAAGAAGCGCCTGAATCGCCCATTGACATCACCAACTTGGATTCTCTCAGCAAATCCTGGTACTCCAAGTCCATGTCACATCTCAAGACGTACAATTCGTCCATCAACAAGTTCCAGAAGTCGATTCTCTCGGACTCAAGGTTCAGCATAGACTTGGATGATGCCTATTCCTACCCATTGAAACTTGACAACTTCCCCGTGGCAGTAGGTACAGAATCGTTGCAGGTTTCGGAGCAGGAATCCGAAGCCAGCAAGGACTCGCCTGTCGCCACAAGGGCAAAGAACCGAGAGTATCTCTTGAAGGCCATCATTCTACATTTGCTCAAGATAGGCCAATGCGACGTGGTGAAGGAATTCGTCAAGGAGTTGTCGTTCGACTCGGAAATCACCATAGACCAGACGTTGCTCAACAAGTTCGAAACCCTCAAGTTGGTCGTTGACAACATCGTCATGAAGCATGATCTCACCCTAGCATTGGACTGGTTCCGGGCAAAGTACGACGAGTCCATCAGCCTTTCGTCCAACATCAGCCAAACCACAAACTCGTATCATTCCAACTACAACGAAATCGAATTCAAGTTCCACATGCTCCAGTTCATTCTCCTCTTGAATGGAGTTCAGGGCACGGTGTCACTCGACAACTCCTTGCAAGCATATTTGTACTCCAAAGAAAACTTCCCCCGGTTCTTCAAGGACTACTTGAACGAAATCTCGCCATTAATAACCCTCTTGTTGTTCCAAACCAGCAAGGACGACCGGAATGAGGATTCCAACACCTTTGGAAATAAGCATTTCAGAAGCCTCCTCAAGAGCTTCATTGAGAAACTAAGACAGAGCTACAGCGTGGAAAATTCAACGAAAACTGCCAAGAAGGGCGAGTCTCGGTTTGTCTACGATTTGTTGAACAGTTTTGAAGATATCCATACCAATCAACTGATTTTCCTCAACTTAGCCAATGAATTCATTTCTGAATACTGCAAGGACTTGAATCTTTCCAATGACAGCTCGTTGTTCCAGACTGTTTTGGCTGGTTTGATCTACTTGCCCAGTTTCTACAAGTACAAGAAGATTCAAATGAAGATGAACAAAGCTCTAGAGGAGCAGCCAAACAATTCAACCGGTGATGTTGACAGCACGGGGGCAGCTCCCTATAATTACGACCTTCCATTTCAATTGGCTGACACTAACCGTTTCCTTTTCAACTACCACCCGATATTTGTTTGTCCTGTGTCCAAGGATCAATTGGTTCCTGGGTTGCTATACTATGGAAACCTGTCCAGTTTGAACCCATCTGCGGGACCACAGACTAGTCCGGTTGTTGTGTTGAACTTCTGTAACCACGTTGCATTGAGAGAAAGCATTTGGCAATTGTCAAAGAAAGGAACCGAGGTCTTCAAGTGTCACTACTGCTACAAGAAACACGAATATACCAATGTGACAGATGCATATTTTATTGACTTATGATTATATGATACATAATTGCATTAAACGATTATCTAGAGAGGGATTGTAATTGTAGACAAAATAACTAGGAAGGTTTAAGATCGAAATTTTAGATAAAATGTAAATTATCAAAAAAACCGTAATTGTAGACAAAATATCAATTAACTAGAAAAATGTAATATCGTAATTACATATACAATAGAAATTATCAAAAAAGTTATAATTTGGGGTCGTATTTGTAGACAAAATAACAATTAACTAGAAAGATGTAAGATCGTAATTGTAGACAAAATAACAATTAAGTAGAAAGATGTCAGATCATAATTGTAGACAAGAGTAACTTACTATGAATCGCACAGATAATAAATATGGTTCCAAAAACATTAGTACATGTATTAATTAGAATTGGCCATTTCATTGATAAAATTAATATGTAATGAGAAGCAGAAGTATTAAAGTCGGTTCAATTGACCCAAGACTGGAGAATGGCAAGAAAGGCTCTAACATCATCTAACATCGATATTCATCTAACATCGATATTCATCTAACATTGATATTCATCTAACATCGATATTCATCTAACATCGATAGTTGCCCCAACGCCATAATATTAATTCCGTAAAATTATTTCCAATTCATGCTTAAGACTCCTTCCACTAACCTAAGACTCATTTCACTTATCTAAGACTCGAATACATATTACCTCTAGTGGGAAGTGCATATCTCTAGTTCCTCAATTCTCTTTCTCACTCTACGTACATTAGACTAAGTAGCTCATACATTAGACTAAGTAGATCATATTACTTAATTATTGGGAATAAACCACACAATCATCACAGATCCTACCACACAATCATCAGATACACAGACTCACCACACATACACAAATCTACCATCCACATTCCCTACTCACTTCCCACTTATCATCTCATCATCCATATCATCTTATTCTTCGCACTTCCACCATCTCTTTAAAATTTATCACCATGAAAGGTTCCAGTCCTGTGGCAACTCCAGAGTTGATCCACTCTGCAGACTCGGTATTGGGACCCCAATGGGTCCCCATATACCAGACGCCCGTGGCCTTCTCGGCCTCCCACTTCGAAACCGCCATGTCCAACTTGATCAGACAACCCAACATCAACTCCACCGTCATCATGAGAGCAGACATCTTGCTAGAAAACACCTACGACCCCAACAAGGGCGTGACCAAGTTCGAGAGCAAGCACCTCGACAAGGCGCCGGAGTTTCCTGCCAGTGAAACCGACGACACCGTGCTTAGTCGCTACTTGGACGACGTGGCTCTCAAGACCATCCCCTTGGATGCTTCTGCCGTTGATCTCCGCCCCAAGTCGGAGATCATCCGCAGAATCATCCCCAGAAACCCCTACAAGGACTACATAATCAACCAGACGTGTTTGGTGTTGCGGGACCAGCACCACCGGGAAGATGGCACGGTGTTGGTGGTGTACATTCCTCATATCAGGTGCAGTGACGAGACGCCGTTCTATCTTCCGCCTGTTTACGGAGTGGGCATCTTGTACCACGCTGGAACCCTCTCCATCCAGTACTTGCCGTTTGGCTACGCTTCTGCGGCTCCTGACAACCTCCGAGGCTTGGACCCGTCACAACGTCCTATCCGCATAGCTCTCCGTCTTCTCGAGACCCTGGCAAAGCATTCTCTCGGAGCAAAGACCGGATACGAAAAGAGGGTCAACCACGACGTGGTGGTCCCCAAAATCGCGTTCCAGGACCGCTACATCAGCTTGAAGAAGAAGTATCTGGCCCAGCTTGTCAACCTGTGGGCAGAAAGCACCGACCCCAAGAAGCACGTCTTCGAAGACCTTGCCATTGCGGCGTTCTTGATCGAATATTGGCACCTCCATTACAATGGTGCCGACTCGTTTGAGTTCCGGGACTTGGGGTGTGGAAACGGTTTATTGGTGTACATTTTAATCATGGAGGGCTACCGTGGCCAGGGAATGGACGCCCGTGCCCGCAAATCGTGGGCCACGTATCCCGCCGACGTCCAGACGTGTCTCCATGAACAGATCGTGATTCCCGGAATTCTTTTGACTCCACATCCGGCCATGGCCCGTCTTGCTCCCCAGGTCAAAGATAACGGTAGAGTCTTCAACGTGCCGACCTCTGGCGACAGTTCCATGGGCATTGAATACCATTCTTCCGCCAGTCTTCTCCATTCCGACCAAGTCTGCACCACCCAGGACTTTCCACCCAACACATTCATCATTGGAAATCACTCGGACGAACTCACATGCTGGATTCCCTTGTTGGGATTCCCATTCATGGTGATTCCATGCTGTTCCCATGCGCTTCTGGGGGCCCGTGTCCGCTATCCACCACGCAGAACCGAGGCAGACTTGCATGGAGCTGCTGTCGCTTTCCAACAGAACAAGCCCCGGGCAAAGGGGCCCAAAAATGCCAATAATAAATCGGCTAGTGTGTCGGCCTACGGGTCGTTGGTCGACCACGTGGAGGACTTGGCCCTTCGGGTGGGATGGAAGGTGGAAAAGGAAATGCTTCGTATTCCTAGCACTCGAAACTCGGCTCTTTTAGGGTTCGAGAAACATCCTCATTTGAGTCAAGAAACTCCAGAAGTTTCCCAAACAAGATTGTTTGACATTTTGGCCATGGAGGGAGGGGCCGAAGGCTGGGTGGAGAATTCCATTCTCTTGATGAAGAAGGCCCCACGTAACCACTGAGACAATATGTGTGCTATCATCTCCAGGTGGTACTTTCACATTATAAGTACTATGACACTTTCGTGGTACTTTCACATTAAAGTGCTATGACACTTTTGGGGTACTTTCACATTAAAAGTGCTTGACACTTTCGTGGTACTTTCACATCAAAAGTGCTACTCAACTTTGGGTATTACTTTGTAATTTATTCACGGCTCTTGTCCCATTAATAGAAACATAGAGCTACAATTTGATGCGATTGGGAGAGATCCAATCGATGTATAGAAAGAATAGATATATTCAATTACAGTGTGATGGAAGGAGATTATTAATTAAATTAAATTGTGATGTAAGAATACACCAAGGATTAAATAATATGATCGTAATATATCATTCAAATTATATAAGTAGAAAGAAGATAAATATTATTCAAATTAAAATAATAAATATTATTCAAATTAATATAAGTTGTAATAAGATAAGTATTAGTCAAGTATAGAAGATAAATACTATTCAAATTAGTATAAGTTGTAAGAAGATAAATTATTCAAATTACATAATTTGTAGATACAATATACTATTATTGTTAATCAGTGAAATGCTAATCAAAATCAGTAAGTCACAATCAAGGAATACGAGCAACGAACTAACGAACTCCTCAATATTTAATATGATTCAATGCAATCCTTTCCAGAAATTTTATGACTTAATATTAGCATGGTCACACTAAAAAATAGAACGATAGTATCACACTAAAAACCCAAACCATAAACCTTAATGGACAAGTCAAATAGCGTATTGAATCTAGTACAAACAAATAGTTCACAAGAAAAAAATTACCAAAGGGTAACTTATATCAACAATTAAATTAACACCACTCTCAAAAGTCAACCTAACAAATTATCAGTAAGATTCAAACTGTATTTCACGCTAAAAATCTATCAAGGAAAAATTGACTCACGACGACCATAATTCACTAAAACAACCAAAATTCAAGTAATTGTTGGTGCAATATTCACTACTACGTATAATTCACTGCTAATAACCAAATGTATATCAGTTTTCATTCTAATCTTCTTCATCTGAACCCAATTGCTCGCCTTTGATACGCCTACAGTTGCTCATAAAGGACTTTTCAGTTACTCCAGATATTCGAAAACTGCGCTAAATGGCTCCAAAAAACACCAATAGACTCCAAAATTCACCAGCAATCCGATTCCGTCCTGTTCTGTCCATAATTCCACTTTCCCTCCCTAAATCTTATCCTTTTCCTTCCCCAGATCGCGTTGTGACTCCCACTCCTTCCCCTATATACACAACTTTTTCCATGAAAAAGGAGCCCCAACATAGCGACTAATCCACCTCATTCTAGACCTCTCTTCCTGATCAACATGACTGGTTCATCGTCTCAGTAAGTACACCCATCTCATCTATGTCCATTCATTTCATTCGATCACTAACTTCAGGTTTCAACAGCTAGAAAAGCTTGGAGAAGGCACGTATGCCACGGTCTACAAAGGCAGAAACAGAACCACCGGCGCGTTGGTGGCATTGAAGGAAATCAACCTCGATTCAGAAGAAGGAACGCCGTCAACCGCCATCCGTGAGATCTCGTTGATGAAGGAGTTGGACTACGAAAACATCGTCACGTTGTACGACGTGATCCACACCGAGAACAAGCTCACGTTGGTGTTCGAGTACATGGACAAGGACTTGAAGAAGTACATGGAAGTGCACGGCAACCAGGGCGCGTTGGACTTGAAGATCGTCAAGTCGTTCATGTTCCAGCTCTTGAAGGGCATCATGTTCTGCCACGACAACCGGGTGTTGCACCGCGACTTGAAGCCCCAGAACTTGTTGATCAACAACAAGGGCGAATTGAAGTTGGGAGACTTCGGCTTGGCCCGTGCCTTCGGCATCCCCTTCAACACCTTCTCCAACGAGGTCGTCACCTTGTGGTACCGTGCGCCCGACGTGTTGTTGGGCTCCCGTGCATACACCACCTCCATCGACATATGGTCTGCCGGATGTATCTTTGCCGAAATGTGCACCGGCAAGCCGCTTTTCCCCGGCACGGCCCACGATGACCAGTTGATCAAGATCTTCCGCTTGATGGGAACCCCCAACGAGCGCACCTGGCCCGGCATCTCGCTGTACACCAACTACAAGTCCAACTGGCAGATCTTCGTGCCCCAGGACTTGCGCTTCATCGTGCCCAACCTTGACTCCATGGGCTTGAACTTGTTGCAGAGCTTGTTGCAGATGCGTCCCGAGGCCAGAATCACCGCCAGACAGGCGTTGCAGCACCCATGGTTCCATGAAATCACCAACCCTTCGCCCCACCACCACCAATTGTCTGACCCATACCAACAGGCGCAGCAGCCCCAGTCCCAGCAGCAACAGCAGCAGCAGCAGCAGCAGCAGCAGGCTCACTCCCATCAGCATATTATTGACCAACAATTCCAATAGAGAGAATAGACTCAATAGAGAATAGACTGTTGGCAATTGTTGAGTTAAAACTTGGCATGTTTGCAGTTGTTCAGAGTTACATCTTGACATTTTCGCAATTGTTAAGAATTATATCTTGACATTTTTGCAATCGCTCGAGTTCCATACTCGGAATGATGGAAATGCTAGAGTTCCATACTCGGAATGTTGGAAATGCTAGAGTTCCATACTCGGAATGTTGGAAATGCTAGAGCCTATACAGCGTGACAGGTTATCTGGAGTTACAAAAGGTGAAGGGGTGATTATTATTATGAATGTTCAACTATATGAAATGCTAATGCGTCGTTTGATCGGACGCTTTCCTGAGAATTCAGGAATTTTTAAGTCCACAGTCTACAATAAATCGAAACTAGGACACTCGCTGAATTTCATCAACAACTGGGCAAGACTGTAGTTTTTGGAGTCCAACACAAATCGCCAAATTTCCTTGTCCTGGACTTCTGACTGTTCGTAGAAATATGAAATCAACCGGATGAGTGCCTTTGCGATATCTTCCGATATCAAGTCGCCAACATAGTTCGGACCAACACCTGAAAAATCATTAGGTTCGTGGACATGATATAGATGAAGTAATTCTATGATTGAAGACTGTGAAATGTGGGGTTGATGTGAAAGAACATATGCAACTATCTCGTCCAAGGAAAGAGATTGTGTATTGATTGAATGAATGTTTTCGATTTTGTAATGATAAAACGTAGAGTGTAAGATCTCATCGCCACTTTTAAATTTGAATTGGTAAATTTGATTTAAAAGCTGAACCAATTCAAACTTCTCATATGCAACAATTCCATTGGTGCACAATATGCTTGGGTAGTCACGACTGGTCTTTACCTTATCGAAATCGTAATATGCTGTATTTTCTTCTATTCTGAAGGGCAATGCTGGGTTTGTTTGATTGTTGAGCAACCATGGCTCTATTCTGAGTTTTTCATCATCATATTCTGGCAACTTGACGTTATCCGTCTCGATTGGCTCCTCTGCATTTTCTATGTAATTTATGTCGGGCAATCTCCCTATGCTGGAATTTTCGATAGAGCCTTCGGGTTCATGTATTTGAAGCTCTGTGGCCAAATATTGGAAATTCAACGCTAACTCTTTGAACTTGAATCTGAGGAACCTCAACCTAGTTTTCCTTTCAAATTGAATTTCACCTTCGGACATAATGCTTAGATACTCATCCCCTCTGTCAAGTCCTGGGGGGCCAAGAATGTCCGACTTGAAGTAATGGGCCACTAGGTTGGAGGTGACAAACTTGTTGGACAAGACCTGATCGGAGATTGCCACGAAGTTGGATTTTGTCCGAAAATCGGACAAGGTATTGGATATTATGTCGATGTTCTTCACAATCATCTTGTAGTTGGGGTTCAGTTCCACTGCTGGCAGCTCATCGTCCTGGAGCATCTGAATCTCATGCGTAAAAGAGGCCAACTTCTGGCGATAGTACTCAATTTTGGAGCCAATGAGGTCAAAGTCCACCCTGGTATTGAGCTTGGCAGTGTACCATGTTCGTATCATATCTATTGCTAGGGATGCGTTGTTCCAATTGCCTGCTTTTGGAACTGCATTGGGGTTGAACTTGAGAAGACGGTTAAACTCCTTGTTGATCAAGGGCATATTGTTCTGTGGCTTGGCTAGAATGAAGATCTGATGGATGACTTCAGATGGAAGGGTTAAAATGCTGGATTTCTCTGGGGTTTTGTCGGGTTTAGGCTTGTTATGGGAATTCGAATGGCTGGAAGAGATGAGATCAGGGGAGAAGGCATCGCGAGAAGTGGGATTATAGAAGTGTTTTTTTGGCTGGTTTGAGACTCTGGATGGTTTTTTCACTTTGTTCTTGTGATGTCGGTTACTTTTGCCTGGATTTATGAACCCCATGGTCCTATATGGTGTAGGGAGTTGCTAGTGTAAATTTTTACAGTTGCAACATAGGTGCGCTTATGTAACTTTGGATAAGAATATGGAAAATAGAACAAGAACAATAGATCAAAAGGAAAGTAAGGGTTGGAAAGTAGTGACAATTGTATAATGATGGTGTTAAAGCAAATGGTGCTCAGGTTCAAATTTGATGAAATTATCATACTAAATTGATGATCAGAGTTGACAGAAATTTGGAGATGAACATAAAAATGATATGTCCTGAGCTTGTAACAACTGAAAAATTGAGAATATTAATCAAATTTTACGCTTACTACTTAAAAAGCGCAAAAGAGATTATAATGTTAGAAGCCATGGCATGGCTTGTTCGAAGATTGACTTGAAATGTAGAACTATTTTAATTAATCTGTTTATCGGAGGGAAAAGGCAAATTAGACACTTACTATGGAGACTAATGCATACAGTCTAGACGACAATTAATTAGACATCAAGGTAGAGTAATTACGGTTAAGTGGACACCATTCACATAGTGGAAAGACAATTAATTAGAGCCCGTTCACATAGTCGAATGACAATTCATTAGAGCATTTCTCATAATTGAATGACAATTTATTAGAGACCATTCTCATAGTAGAAAGACAATGAATTCAAGCATTCACACTTGAGTATGGCAATTAATTAGAACATTTCTCATAGTGGAATGACAATTAATTAAAGACCATTCTCATAGTGGAAAGAAGTAATTAGAGCATTTCTCATAGTGAAATGACAATTAATTAGAGACCATTCTCATAGTACAATAAATTGGAGCATTTCTCATAGTGGAAAGAAGTAATTACACATTGTCGACTGACAATTAACTCGAGCATTCACCTTTGAGTAATGCTCAAATTGGAGCACCTCATATTTGGAATAACAACTCTATGACGATTGTCCTCCAGTAGCCAGTAGCACTCCACAATCCTACACCATCATATTCTACACTTTCACGCAATAAATATACCGGTATTCATATCAATATAAGACTAGCCCATATTCTACTCGTATGTGATTTTATAAATAGTTCCGACTCACTCAAAGGTGGCCCTTGAATTGGTCCTCGGTGACTCCAGCACCCATGGCAGCGGTGGAAGTGACACCACCAGTGACCATCTTCAACAAGCCGTCAATGTACTCGGCACCAGACCACTTTTGATGCTTGACAACCTCAACACCCTTCTCGATCTCGGGCTGTTGCACAGACTCACCGTAGGCCTTCATACCAATCTCGGCGTACTTACGCGAGAAGTCGTCGACGGCCAAGGCCGTGGTGTGCAAACCGGCCAAGGTGATGAATTGCCACACGTAACCCAACTTGCCCAATCTCTTGATGTAGGTCTCTTGCTCGTGTGGAGGCATGGCCTTGTTCCAGTTGAAGGATGGAGACAAGTTGTAGGCCAACCACTGCTCGGGGTAGGCGGCCTTGACACCGTCAGCAAACTCCTTGGCCTGGGCGTAGTCGGGCAAAGCAGACTCCATCCAGATCAAGTCGGCGTATGGGGCGTAGGCACGGCCTCTCATGACGGCACATTGGGTTCCTCCGCGGTATCTGTAGTAGCCCTCTCTGGCTCTGGACACCTCCCAGTTGAAGTAGATGTCCTTGCCGAGAATCTGCTTGGCCAACTGTCTGGCCTCCTTGTTGGAGGTGTTGGACAAGGGGTTGACCTTGTCGGTGAACTGCTTGATCAAGGCGTCCTTGTTGGCGTGGCTGCCGGCCTTGATCTCGTCAATCACCGCCTCGTGGAACAATTTCAAACCAGCAGTCTTGGTCCACTCGGTCTCGATGGCGGCCAACTTGTCGCCGTAGATGCCCTTGGACTCGGCCTCGGCCATAAGGCTGGCCAACTCGGGGGCGTTGGGGTTGGTGGCACCAACCACAAAGTAGTGGTCACGGTGGTCGATGGTGGAGGTGATCAAGGTGGCGGCCTCCGAGTCGGTTCTGGCCACGGCCAACAAGTCCGAGCCCAAAATGTCGGCGGACGCTCTGATGGCAACCAATCTGTTGATGTGCTCTTGCACAGGAACCAAGACTTTTCCGGCCATGTGACCGCACTTCTTGGTACCAGGGGCCTGGTCCTCGATGTGGATACCGGCCGCGCCCCTCTCGACAAACATCTTGGTCAACTTGATGATGGCGGTGATGCCTCCGTGGCCAGTGTCGGCGTCGGCAATGATGGGTCTCAAGAAGTCGATGTAGGGGGTCTTGGCACGCTCGGCCTTGGAGAGCCCAAGACGCTCTTCGCGCTGCTTTCTGTCGTGGAACAACTGGGCAAACCACAAGTGCTCCACCTTGTTGGGCACGGTGTCCATGGGGTAGTCGGCCAAGTCGGGCGAGGGCTCGTTGGAGGTGGAGGCGGTGGAGGAACATTGCCAGCCGGAAACGTAGATGCTGTCCAAGTACTTGGCCATCTGGGCAACGTGGATGGGGTCCAACGCACCGAAGGTGAAGGACACCGACTTGTTCTTGTCGTGCTCGGACAAGAGGCCGTACAACTTGTCGGCCTGCTGCGACGAGGGGTAGTCCACCTTCAAGGTGCCTCTCTTCTTAGCAATCTCCTCGGCGGTGTAGATTCTCTTGGTCTTTCTCCAACGGGGCTGCGACCACCATTGCTTGATGTCTTGGACCTGTTGTTGGAAGAACTTCTCTTCCTCGTCAACGTTGATAGCAGTGTAAGGCATAGTGAGTAAACGGGCTATTCCTGTAATGTGTGGACGGGAAACCAGTGGGACCCCGGGCCTATTTATACCTGACGCCTACACGCCTAGACGCCCAATGTGCAGCCCACCCTAGAGGGGCTGTCGGTGTGCCCGGTAACACAATACCCCAGATTATGCTCCGCTGATCCTAGCGACAGTTGCGGCCCTCCTCGGGCGGGCGGATGTGAAAAATGCTCACTGCCACCAGCCTCGAAACAAGGGTCTGGCGAGCGCAAACGGGAAGCTTTGGCGGGCTTCCGGGGGAACAAGGTCTGGGGATCCAGATATGAGGGCATATACGCGGGCCGGATGGGCTGGCGGCCAGATCCGGGGCAAGCAGCGGGTCTAGGGGCTGTTCTGTGTGCTAGGGCCGAGGGCCTCGGAACAAAACAGGTGTCGGAGTTTGGACAGTATCACATGATCTCAGGACGGTGAGTCAGGCCAGGAGGGACGGCCCAAGGCCGACGATCGGCTCCGAAGCAGTATCCGAGGAGAATCGCCGGTGTGCCGGTGGTGGAGGCTCCGGTGTGCCGAGGGGTCAGGTGAGAGGCACGGGTCTGGCGGACAACCGGAGACAATGTTCACTGAGACCGTTTTGACAGGTCCCACACTGTTAACGACTGCAAGACTGTAAAGACTGGACTGGGGTGGACTGGGCTGTCTGATTTGCTTCTTCGTGACAGGTCTGTTGCTGGTTCCTGGCCGTTCTTCCTTTGGTGGCCCTACATTGTGTATTGTGGTATTGTTTTATCTTTGCTTTGCTGTGAAATTGGGTGAGAATCAACCTGGCTACTCCGAACAAAAGGGGCAGGATTGAAGTATGTTAGATTACGGCCCGTCCCGTCCCGTCCCATCCCATCACGTCATCTTCTTCTTGCGTGTCTCGCCGCATTGTCGGCTCTGGTTGGCATCCTCTCTGGCTTCTGCTCTTGTCGCTACTTTTGTGTAGTGCGAGTATGGGGCAGATGAAATTGGCATGGATTGCCATTGACCAGGTCTTAAGGCCGGAGATGAGGCGCCATGTGGATGAAACGCGTCGCCCCGTTGGTAAGGTGTTTCTACGGAGTCGGAGGTGGTCGGAGTATGCTGATGTGGTGCTAGTGTCAAGGACTTTAGCACAGCTTCGGTGCGGACCTGGATTTTTCACTATGCTCAGGGTCTGCACTTGTCACAAGCCATTGCAAGAAGTCACAAGAGCTCGGATAAATACATCCACAGTAATGAAGTTCTTCCCACCGTTTCAATTCTATGGTTCTGTTGCATATGGTTCTGTTGCATACGTTTCTGTTACTATGTTTCTGTTACTGATTCTGTTACTGATTCTGTTACTGATGTTTCTTTCTACAGAAGTCTGTTTACTAGGGTTTCTGTTACTGGTGTTTTTTTCACTAGTGTTTCTTTTTACTGATGCTTTTATGCTTTAATTCGCTGCCTCTGTTTAATTCTCTGATGCTCCGTTTTATTCTCTGATGCTCGGTTTTATTCTCTAATGCTTTGCACTTTGTTTTAATTGTACTGTGACGAGGCTTCTTCTATTCCATCTTCCCCCTGATACGCCAGTGTTGCTTAGTGTGGTGTTGGTCCAGTGCCACCATTGGTATAATATCCATGATTTTAATTTTCGACCCTTCGAGTTATTCCATTTTTTCGCTATACTGGGTTTTTCGCATCTAGTTGTTTGCTTTCTCCTACAGATGCCTTCTGCACTTTTACATCATGTCCTGGTTTGTAAACTCCAGTTATCTAAGTCTTGCAACTGTGCCGGAGTGGCCCCATCGCTCCAATCAATGGCGGTTGCATTTCACTGACTTGCTCTAGTGCCTACCTGACTTACTCACTTAAGTGTAAATTACAAGTCCACGATAGCCTCGTTCTTGGCTTAATTGCAATTTGCCATGCATTAGGAAAAACACGAAATAAATTACAAAACACAATAGCCCATTCCGTTAAAATCCCCTCTCGAGTACTAAGATCCTCCAGTCACTGACTATTATGCACAGTGTGTCTGGATGCATTCAAGCAGTCTCAAGTCCTGAATTTTCCTGATTAGTGTTCTTACGCTTATAAACTCTAGAGCTTCCTTCCTTTATTCGTTTCACTTGCCATTTCAAGATTTGTCTTAGTATCCTCTTAGCTCATGATATCTTCCACACACGTTCTTAGAGGTCGTCGATCCACCCCTCATATTTAAGCTCTAGTGCTCGTGAAATTTGTTCAACTAATTTGGCGTTATATTTCTATTCGAGTATCCTACCCCGTTTCGCTTCAACTCCTTGTGTCTTTAGCGCACGCTACACTTCCCCACTTGTCCATACATTCTCTTCTCTCGCCTGTTCTAACCAATTTTTCACAGCATATATTCACTCTATCACCAGATGCCCTTCCCATACAGGACATCGCAGAACCCTTCTTAGACGCAAGAAGCTGGGACTCCCTCCTTCCGTTCACGAGTCTAAAGTGTGACCAACGTACATATTCACGTAAACAAGAGGTTTAGCGTATTTAGCCCAATTAGTGCATCTAGAATACTTGTCTAGTCACTTCCGGCTATATAATTAATCTTGTCCCGAAACCAAGCAAAATGGAGTGCAAAAGTCAATTCTGCAATAGCATTTAGTGAGCTGATACTGGAATATGCCACACCTGCAAAACAGAACACCGCACAATTTAGTAATCTGGCTCGTGTGACTCCTAGACCTGTGTGTGCTTGATTCCATTAATGTCTTTCTTGTTCAAGCAGGTAGAAAAGCAGGAAAATAAAGTTCAACAGTTTTTGATGGAGAAGAGATGACGCTAGACCGTGCGTCGCCTCGTTCCTACTGGCTGTATTTTCTGCTTCCACTAGCTGATAGCTGCTTTCCCTAACTATACCACCTCTCATCCGGTGATGTCATTGAACCCTAGATGGTGGACCCCGGTCTGTGTGCAGTGCGCTAGATCTACTAGGGCACAATTTGTGGACCAACCACCACGATATGGTCCAGCTTCGTGCTTGGTGCCACGTCACTCCCCTCCCCTCATGGTCTCTCTCGCGTCACTCTGCTCATCTATATAAAATTGGGTATGGTTTCCGTAGATAGCATACTCTTTACTTACCTATCGATTCGAGTCGAGTGGGAACCACATTGGCCTGATCCGTGGTACTTGAAAAATCTACGGTTTGTCACTCTGCCATCACTGCCGTCGTAAGGTCCACTGCAATCACTACGCGATCAACCTGCACGCGTTCTCCAACTCCTTGTGTGCCCATCTCGCATTAACCTCGCTTGATGAGCTCGCGATGCTCGACCTCATCGACCTCCTGTTCACTGCCATCATGGTCTTCATGGTGGTGCGCATCTTCGTGTCCAATTCCGACAGCTTCAAGATGACCGTGGCCTACGTGCTCTTCATGATGTTCTTGTCTGCGGACTGGGCCCAGTAGGCTGTGTCTGCCTGCAATAATAGCTGAAAAATGGTCGCGATTGTGGCCCCACCTGGTCGGTGTATTTCATACGCTCCATATTCGGCAGTGTGCCGAGTTGACCGCAGCACTGCTCGTATCGTAGCGCATTGCCCGGATATGCCGGCCGTTCCATAGCCGTTTATCTCCAATCGACACCTCCACTGTCTGTCTTCAGTAGACATTTCCGGTCACGTGATCGCCGGTGATTTTTGGCCCTACCGACACCTGTCTGGCCTCTAAGCCTCAGACACAACTTCACCACTCTCTTCCTGTGCCGCCACCAATTGACCCATCGACACCCCTCCCCCCCGTTGTCCTCTTTTGCCATCTCCGCTTTTCTGGGGTGTTGATATTCCGTGCATTCCCCACCAAGCTGTCCTGTTTGGTTGCTCTTCCCCCCACTCCCACACTTCCAGGCATCCACCCACATAGTGCTGATCTGCCCAAAAGACGCGTGTCACAACACCAGGCCACTACACACATCAAGGCCACTACACACATCCACTGGCCAAGTCCTAACTGGCCCATTCCTATTCCTGCATCTCCTGTCTCCACCACTCCATCATGTTGAGCTTGCTACCTGACGACTATTTACCATATCTCGCATATCTTCCCGATATACAACTATGTGCCAACATCTTCATGACATGCACGCCCTTGTTCTCGTACGGGTCCACCTGCTACAGCATCTACCGCAAGCGAACCTCCACCGGCTTCTCCATTGACATCTGTGCCACCATGCTCATGGCCGCCACCCTCAGAATACTATACTATGTGATTTCGCCGTACGAAGTCACGCTCTTGCGCCAGTCCATGGTGATGATCTTCATCCAGTGCATATTGTTGAAGGTGTCCCTCCACTACCGGCCCTCCAACTACGACCCCGACTTCCTCTCCCCCATGCCGGTGTTTCGCCATGAGGTCAACGCCAGTCTTCCTCGAAGACTCAGCTCCAGCGGCTTGGTCGACCATGAAAGCTACTACACCAACAACTCGCTCGTGTACTCGTCGTTCCGCATTGTTGCCGACTTGTACAAGTGGTTGTCCACCTTTGCCCGAGTGGCTTTCCACCATGGGTTAAGATTCTTCGACGTGTACTACCGCAGACCATTTCTGTTCTGGCAATGGCGAGAGGAGACCCCTTACTGGGCGTTCATGGCGAAATTTGCCGCCCTCTTTGGCTTCTTGACGGCCATCTTCCGCAACAACCAGACCTATGGCAGCTTCATCGGCATCTTGGGCCTTTTCATCGAGTCGCTCTTGCCCTTGCCCCAGATCTTGTTGCTCGACAGACTCGGCTCCGTCAAAAACTTCAAAATCATCTTATTGTTGAGTTGGTTGGGTGGCGACTGCACCAAGATCAGCTACTTGCTCTACGGAACTAATAATGTTTCGGTCATCTTCATAATTGCGGGTTTGTTCCAAATGTCCTTGGACTTGTTCATCGCATACCAATTCATACATTACAAGTCCATGGAAATGAGAGGGGTCAATCTTTCCTCCGCTGCACTGAGCCAATCGGCTTACCCACTTGCACACGAGTCCAATTCTGCTTCAGACGAGACCCTTGGAACAAACAACATGAACGACATTGTCAACAAGCTCTTGGCTTCTCCTGGTTCCAACAATTTCGATGTGGGTGCAAAGGTGCATCCAGATCAAAGCATCGAAATGAAAAATCTTAGCATGGTCTAGTTGTATATACTAAAGTTTAATAATAGATCACATACATTCTCGCGTTTGCACCAATTCGTGTACAAGTATGCCTATTTTGACTATGCTACACTCTTGGACTACATTTTTTTAGATCTAATATATTAAACTAATACTCTGTTCATCAGATGGAGGAAGGCATTCGGCATTCACCTAGTCTTGAATCTTGTATTGCGACATCGTTACAATATGTACAAGATGTATTTGCAAGATCTATATATGAAAATAGAACACACAACTGGGGCTATGTATAGGTATTATTAGTATTAGGCATGGGGTATTTGGATTCATAATCATAATTATCACATTCTCTTCTAGGAAATACGCAGAGACGCTTAGATGGAAACGTACTCAACGTTATCTTTGGCTTCATTGATGATATCCAAAGCTTCTTTCCCAACCAAACCATGCTTGACTTTGATGTGTCTGGACAAGGCATCACCTCTGGAAAAGGTCTTCAGCTTGCCGTTTCCGGATCCGCCGTTCATTCTTCCTTCACAAATCACGCATCTGAAGATCTTCTTCTTGGTGGCGTGAATGGTCTCTTGATGCCTAATCAAGTCGTATGGTCTGGAGAATTGCTTGTTGCAGGGAACACCAGTGGATGGATTTATCAAGTCACAAGAATGCGTGGGGTTATTGGCAGAGATTTCCGCGGCGGACATGTGAAGGAGGGGAGTGGTGGAATGCACATGCATTCTCTTGACTTCCCCTTCCTCTTCTTCCTCTTCGTGATCCGATACGTAATGGTGGTCGTCTTCCATATTCATGTTGGCGAGCTCATCGTCAATGATGAGCTTGTCTTCCGCTACCGGAGCATCGGACTGGAGTGGTTCGGACAAGTCTCCGAGCATGCTAGGTTGAGACGCCAACTTGGCGTCGTTGGTGTTGAGGAAGGAAGTGTCAATGACGCTCTTCTGTTCCTTTTCTATGCTATTCGTGTTGATGTTGTTCATGCTGATGGGAGCCTTCAAGTAGTCGTCCAACTCCATGAAGTTCAAGTTGAGGTCCACGTCGGGGTAGTGGTCCACGTTGTTGCTGTTGTTCATGACCAACTGGTCGAACTCGTCGTCGACGTGGAAGTAGTTGCTCTCGTCGTCGTCGTCGTCGGACAAGTCCTCTTCGACCTCCTCGTCAAAGGCGTCGATCATCAAGTAGTCGTTCTCGTAGCCGGGGATGATGTTGTTGCTGGCAGTGGGGAACAGCTGCAAGTAGTCGGCAGGGCCGGGAGCCTGCGCCTGGTTCAACTGCGAGGGGGGCACGAACAAAGGCGACAAGTCGTCGTAGAACTTGTTATTTATCAACTGGGAGGGCTGGATGTCGGTGTTGTAGAGGAAGTACTCGTCGTCCTTCTTCTTGGCGTTGAGCTGGTCCTCCTCGAGGAGGGTGGTGATGCGGCGCCTTCTGTCGGGCTTCTGGGGGTACTGCTGGGGCAAGGGGGGGTAGTATGTCTGGGCGTCGGGGCCGCCGGTGGCGTTCAACGAGTCGGGGTTGGCGTAGTCGGTGAAGGGGTTGACGCGGGGCTGCGAGAGCTGCATTTCCACGTCCATGGCGGCCATGTCGTAGACAGGGGCGCCCATGGCCACGGGGGCATTGTGCTTGTAGTCGGCAAACGAGTCGGGGATGTTGAGGAAGTTGGACAAGTTGGAGCTGTTGCTGGCGTTGGGGTGCAGGTACATCTGGGAGTGGGCCAAGGAGGGCGATCCGCCGACACTGGCCTGGCGAAGGGCCAACTTGGGCGAGTCGCTCCGCTGGGGCTGTTGGGAGGCAAACAGCTGCTGGAAGGCGCTGTTGACCTGGATGGGGCTGTTGGGGAGCTGGTAGAGCTCCTCGTCCATGATGTCGGTGATGGATCTCTTCAACGAGGGTAATACAACCGAAGTCATGCCTGGAAGGAGAGTGGTTGTAAAAAGACGTGGGTATGGAACGGCTCTGCTTCGATGGCAAACGCCCTACATATATGTGTGGGTGGTGCTTATTAATTTGTGTTGCTTTTTGTGCGCGCACGCCCCCTTGTCATTGCCTGTGCGTATCTGCAGACTGTGGCAGTGAAACGGATGAGTCAATGGTGACGTAGAAGATCGGACAGGCAGGAGCAAGCGGAGAAGAGAGAAGAGATGTAGAGAAGAATAGAAGAGGATGAAGAGAGATGGAATAGGATGAAGAGAAGACTGGAAAAGGATGAAGCGATGAATATGAAGAGAATTACTTTATGGGACTGGAGGGTCTGGGCATGTTCTGCTGCATGGAAGTTGTGATTCGATCCAGGACCCGAAGACGGAGAACACGGGAGTGGCGGAGGACGGAGGGTAGGGTATAAGCGTTATTTCCGTCCGAAGTGGAACTTTCCAGAACCAGTGCGCCAGGTGCAGCCGATGGGATCACGTGCGGCTGCTGCAGGGAGGGGTGGAGGTGAGGTAACGGTGATGCAGACGCATGCGATGCATGGAGGGGACGCCATGGGAAAAGTTGCAATGTGCCAATGCCAATGGCACTGTATCTTCAGGTGGTGACTTGCTGCACCATGGATTGCGTTATCTTCTTCCCTTAATGCTGCTAATCTGTTGCTACCTGTTGTTGTTCTCTGCTGCGACTCCTCCCCTATTATCTCGCCAAGCCGTCGCTCCTCTCGTACATGTGCCTAAATGGTCAGTCGTGATCGGTGCGCCAGGGCTCAGCTCGTTGACAAATACATGGATAATGATTCTGGGGAAGATAGAGCCGTACATCCACAGAGTATTGAAGTATGGTTGACTGAAGGGATGATAGAGGTGGAGCTGATAGAGCTGATAGAGTGGATAGGGGTAGTTACAGGTAGTTAGAGCTTATAGAGCTTATAGAGTTAATAGAGCTGAGAGGTACATAGAATTAAATTGGTGAGAAGGCTTCAAAGTGGCACACTAAAGGGGTTCGAGGGGCACCCTAAAGGGGTAGTATCGAAGGTGGCAGAGTTGCAGCCGTCGAGATGACCTTAACAGACTATCTTGTGAAATTTGATTGTGACAGAAACCCAGCATTCGCTTGCAGGAGAGAAAACACATTGGCACAAGATATTTAGCTAGTGTTTAAGAATTGACGTAATGGTGACATTGAAATTAAGTAACCATTGACCGCTATCACTATTCACTGTCCACTGTCCGCTGTCCTTTGGCCAGTGGCCAGTGACAGTGTTCTGTCCTCTACTGCTACGTGTCTTCTGGAGTGTTCCGTGCCACACTGTTTAGTCTTCTCCAGCCACGCCCATTCTCCCGTTCCGGGCATTGTTCCCCAATTGTTCCGCATTTCATGATCCACTTCTCTCCCTAATCAGGCCTTTCCAATATGCCTCTTGTGGACACGAGGCGATAACGGCCACCTGATACCTTCGACTTCGCGAGTCTAGAACTCCTTATTATTAGCCCGGGGCAGTGCATCTCTCCATTGCTATTGATCTCTTCAATACACGAGAACTCTGTGGCCACACCTCGTCCACACCCCACTCTTATGCCCGGTGCTATGGTATCCCTTTCAACCAAAGGGGAATGACTCATAGATAAGAGCGACCACGCCGATCCTAAATGCTCCCTATTCGGCCAGATCGGACTCTAATACATCTAAGCCATAAACCTGGTGCTGGACGCATTTTGGTCCCTGTTTTTTCTGTTTTGCCACCATAGTGTCGGAAGCTCCTATTCATCTGGAGCTCCTACTGGAGCTTTTATTCACGTATTAGGTTCATTGAGAGAATTGACACTTGGAACCCACTGCCTATGTAGATTCTTAATTCGGCCGTTCTAAACAAATTACATTCGCTCTGTCCTGTCTCAGATGCTTACTCTGTCTCTGCCTTTGTCTCTGTCTATCAGTCTCAAACACTCTCGTCTCAGGTTCAATTTGGATTCAATTTCTGGTGATTCCACTTTGGGCCCATGCTTCGTTTCGAAACGCCCAATCGATTTGAATTCAAAACAGCTCCTAAATGTTGTCAATTGCGTGGATACTCTCAAACCATTATGAAGTGACAATTGTACCAATTGTCTCTCGCTCTATTTCATGTGCACAGGTCGAAAAGTGTGTCTATTTATAAATCGTCAAACATTTCGAGTTGTGCAAGAAAACACCACAACAGCTTTGTTCGGTTTCTGTCTTGTCATCATTACAGGTGTACTCTTTGTTTGTTTACTCTCCTAGCATGTCCCATGAGTGAAAGTGCTTTGTTCTGATTATAGTCTTATCATGGGCACTACTGGTGCACATACTTCTGATTTCTAATCTCTAATTTCAATCTTATCATTGCCGAAATTGCACGAATTACTGGGGTCCAAATTACCTTAATGCGGCTCTATTACGATCTATCTATATAACTATCCGGCAAGGCAGTGTAGCTACTTATTATTCGCAACTGACGAACTTTTGGTGCTGATGATTCTGTTCTGGGCAAGCTGACTGTGGCTGGCCTCTATAAGCGTAATCTGGCCATGCATTCAGTCGCTGCACATATAGCTTCTTCAAGTGGAATTCTCACCAATGATCTGATTCATCCGAGTAGACTCAATTGACCCAGTCCTTATTTGTTGACTCCATTCAATTGACTCAATTGCACGGGTCCCTTTTTACGTTGAGTCCATTCAATTGACTCAATTGACCCAGGTCCTCATTTGTTGACTCCATTCAATCTGGTCCTTATTTGACCCATTCAATCTGGTCCTTATTTGTCCCATTCAATCTGCTCTTATTTGTCCCATTCAATCTAGTCCTTATTTTTGAAGTCCCTCATTGCGGACCTTCTCGATGCCCTTCGCAGCCAACTCCGAGTCCAAGTAATAGTAGTCCTTGACCAATTCGCCGTGGTCGTCGAGCTCGAACACAAGGGGCACCCCTGTAGGGACGTTGATGGAGGAAATGTCCTCGTCGCTAACGTGGCTCAAGTGCTTGATCACACTCCGCACTACCGACCCGTGGGTAACCACCATCACTGTGCGGTCCATCTGGATCAACTGGTGATTGAGCACCTCCTGGATGAAGAAAGGCATGACCCGTTTCATCACCATCTCGAGCGACTCTCCTTTTGGTAGCACGGCCTTGTTGATCACGTCGGAGTAGCGTGCGTCGATGCAGGGGTCGGGCCCTTCCACCAAAGGGGGCACGCCATGGTAGTCCCTGCGGATGTACTGGAACTTCTGCTTGTCTTCTCCAAGCAGCACGAACACGTCGTGCTTGTTGCGCCCCTGGTATTGTCCGTAGTGGCGCTCGTTCAACTGCCATACCTTGTGGTGGTCCAACCACGCTTTGTCCAAGAGATGGAGGATGTGGAGCCCAGTGTCGATGGAACGGGTCAAGCGTGAGGTGTAGAGCACATCGGGGTCGAGGTTGGCCTTTTTGATGAGTTCTCCGGCCCGTTGGGCTTCTTTGATGCCCTTTTCCAGGAGAGGAATGTCGATCCAGCCGCAGAACTTGTTGTCGTGGTTCCAGAGCGACTCGCCATGGCGAAGCACGATCAACTTGTGTGTGGGCATGTGGGAAGAGGTTTGTGCAAGGAGCTGGAATGCGGTCTATAGCCAAGGATAGGACGTTGAAGGAAGGTTGCCACCGTCAGGAGAAGTTTGATAATGCAAGAGTGGATCTGTAGATTTGATCAGTACCGTGCCTCTGTGCAGGACCCGGGTCTTAGGGTTCCATCTCCTGGAGGGAGTCCTGTCGCATATCAACAGCCTGGTGTCGCCTGTTCCTCTGCATCTGTTATCATCACCGGTTCGATTCCCGCATGCCCCGCTTTGACACCTGCTTGACACATTCGGCCTATGGCGAAAAAGTAAAAAACGGCTCGGTGTTTGTTGGCCTATCACCCCATGTGGGCCGGGGCTGCACAACCCCCTGCCAATGCAACCTGGTCCGATGCAACCTCTGCTGAAAAATTCCTTAACTTCCGCTTCCCCCACAGATGAGGTCAGTCATAACAAACCCCAGGGCATATATATAGGGCGGTGTTTCGGGACGCCAATTGGTTCCAGGTGTTGTTCCAGTGTTGCCGGTTTTCTTAACCCCGTTTCGCACCTGCTCATCGCCGCTCGAAATGACATACTTAAACACCCCTCCCACCACCCCCACCGCGAC
>JAJMGI010000047.1:0-35217 GCA_030568615.1 Suhomyces bokatorum | reverse complement strand
GCGGAATGTGCCAATCTTTACTCTTGTGGTCCGTGGAGGTGGCCTTGCCTTCTCCTTTCGGCCCATGTGGCCAACAATACGTACACTCTGTGTCTGCAAACGATGATCGGCCAGTGCAGCCAGGTAGTGTGTCTGTCGGGGGGTCGGTGTCTGTGCAGTAATGCAGTAATGCAGTGTCTGGGCTGCAGCTCCGCGGAACTTTCACCTTTCCTTTCAGACGCGAATGCCAAATGCGAGGTGCCAGGGGCGCCACCTCTTGCAGACACCGAAAAATCCGAGTGTCGGAAATCTGGGCGATGCCAGGTCGGAATGTCCAGAACCCCGGCTTTGGCGAAGAGGTACGTATGTAGATACCGAAAGTGGTCACTGCAACAGTACGTCTCAAGCTAAGACGAGTTTGGAACTGATTCTACTGATTCTGCTGATTCTGTTGAATCTACTGATTCTGCTGATTCTGTTGAATCTACTGATTCTGCTGATTCTGTTGAATCTACTGATTCTACTGATTCTGCTGATTCTACTTATCCTGTTCATTCTCTTTTCTTGTAGTGAAGGAATCATGTTCTCTCGGCGAAATGGCGGGCTCGGTCGGAACTCGCCGCCAGCGTGCTGCAGACGCATCCGGATCTCATCATTACATAGCGACCGGATCTGACCCTGGCGGGTCGGTCTCGATTGGTACTGTCTGCGTCGCCATTGGCTCCATTGCTTCTCTGTCTGTTTACCCACTCTCCACGTCACCTCCGACCCGGGCCTGCAGCAAAACCCCGGACCCCTCATAGTGGGCTGCCCCATGGGTCAGAAAATGGCCCTATCTTCCCCAGACACTGCCAGCCTGGGCAGCCGTGGTGGTGGCAGGTTGGGCCCATGATGGAGGTGCTTGCATGCACCTTGCTGCAGGCCCGATGGAGCCTGGCCGCATTGGGCGAAAATCAGACACTTGTTGGGCTGCGCCCGGGCTCGCAACCCGACATTAGACCACCTCGCTCCAATCATCGTGTTTTCAGACACTTTTCTCCCACGGACTTTTGTTCCCGATGCGTGCCCCACGATCCACCCGAAATTGCCCGGTGCAGTTGCTTCCTCTTATATATGCACATCTGCCCTTGCGTTGCATCCGGACCATCTGTTTATGATCGTTATGACCCAGCCATGTATTGTAAGTATCGTCCACAATGCGTCGCCGTTGATGTGCCCGCTGTGTCCGTCACACCCGGGGCTTGCCGCCAGTGAAATTTCCAGCGTTTTCCGTCCATTTTGGCCCAAGGACACCGGGGTCTTTTTGCTGCCTTTTGATGGAAGGTGTCGGGCCTGTTCCAGCGTCAGTGGGCGCCTCCATCGTCAAATGAGAGTGTCCCAGTGTTGTTTTCCGCCGTGGGTTGTGGGAGTCCCTTTTTTCACGGCTTTCCTGCGGTCGTTTTACCATTCTGCCAGTTTGACAGCCTTTACAGTACCCCTTTGAAACATGGTCCCCGGACAAGCTATGACAAAACAAACAGCACTACCGTACTCTCCAAGGCCCCTGCTCTCGATTGCAGGTCATTTCATCACGCTACCGTTTCCTGACGCCAAGTTACACCCCAGGCAAAATTTTTCAGCCACTAACCTCCAGCTAATCTAGTACAGTCCAATAGCTGTACTTCTTCCGGAATGACCACGGCCGCCGACTCGGCGTGCCCCCTTGTGGTCAGAACCTCCAAGCAATGGGTGCTTCCTCCCAGACCTAAGCCGGGCAGAAAGCCTATTCCTCCTAAAGACTTCAAAGAAAAAGACAAAGCCAAAACCAAGAAACCCGCCAAAAGAATCGTGGGATTGCCTCCCAAAAAGACCACCAAGAAGCCCGAACAACCCGAAAGGCCAACCGTGATCGAAGAAGAAGCCCTTCCCGTGCTGTCAACTCAAAGTGTAACAGCTATTGCTTCCGGCCTTGCCCGCAACATCAAGCTCGTGGATTCGGAAAACCTAGCATTGAAAACCGACCTCCTTTCGTTGATTCACGACTACAAGCACTTGAAGGACCTTGTTCTCAACAAGGGCCACAAGGAGGCCGCTGAAAAGGAGGAGCTCGACAAGAACGTGCACAAGAGATCGTTCACCGAAGTCGAGGTCAAGGAAGAGTTGGACACGGAGATAGCCGCCAACTTCCTCATGAACGAGTTGATCAACGACATGAACGATCTTTCCCACTTCAACCCCAAGGAAGAGTCGGTATCAAAGAAGAACCGTCGCAAGTTTGCTCACTACAAAGACTTTGAAAAACTCGACACTGTGGAAGATTCCGATCTTGAAATCAACTTCGAAGATGACGAGGACGACGACGTCGAGGCTCACAGTCCCACCTTTTCTGCATCCTCCACCGGATTATCCAGAACTACTTCACCATCCAGCGACTTTGAAAGCAACTCTTTGATGAGCACCCTCACTAGATCTACGACGGTTTCCTCGGTGAACACCGTCAGCCACATGCCCATTCTTGAAAAGAAGAGCTATCCGTTCATGAACTCCACTAGACTTTTTGAACTCCCCAAGTATGAAGAACAGAAGGAGCCCATCTATTCCTTCCAATTTGACGATGCTATGAACAAATCGAACAACCAAGACCAGTACAATATGATCAACGACTTCTTGGAAGAAAAACTCATGAACAATGACGTTGAGTACTACGTGGAAAACGAGTACGACGGCACCAAATGGTAGCTTACCAAGCATCGGTCGAAACGACCCCATATATTCACTAACACCCCTATTTATTACTCTCTTTCCAGGCTTGATGAGATGCATATTCATTTCATTTCCTGGTATTCCTGTTTACGACGTTTATGTTAAAAAAATAATTCACTTATTAGATGTAGAATATTTATTTGAACGCATCGATTCATACTTCTTGGTTTGTGATTGTATCATTATGATTATATCTGATTGAATTATTACGATTATATCTGATTGAATTATTACGATTATATCTGATTGAAGTATTACGATTATATCTGATCGAATCATTACGATTATATCTGATTGAATTATTTCGATTATATCTGATTGAATCATTTTGAATTGATTCAATCATTATGAATATATCTGATTGCATTATTATGATTATATCTGATTGCATTATTATGATTATATCTGATTGCATCATTACATGCATTTATTGTTCTTGTTTCGATGTCAGTTAAAAGTTGCACTGTTGGAAGAATTATTCTGTAATGCGGGTCTATTGTTAACATACTAGTTAAATAATAGAGAAAAGACGGTTCTGTTGGTAAGGAGACACTTGTAACATTCCAAGAACATCCATACTGGGAAAAGTTATTGTCTATTGCTTCCAAATAATTATATATTATATTTACCAAACGGTTTCCACTATACAGTGAACGTTATCTATTTTCAATTATTTTCTATTTCATACAACATTCAATTCTTCTAGTAACTCTCGCATATTCCATCCAATTCTATTTATGTACATCTTAGTGCTACTTTCCCCCTTTGGTTACCTCACTTAGATACATTCATCTAAGCTTTTCTACTAAACTTTATCAAAAATTCCAATCCATATATCATACTATTTAACACCTCTAATTCGTTCAAAATGATTGTAATCTGTACTTTTAGCTCCTTTTCTTCATATTTCATACATTAATCTATCCATTCTCTCTTTTTATTCGTTAATTCACCGTAAAAATACCACTTCCTCCTTGAAGCACATTGTCGATGTTCTTCAAAGCCTCTACGGCTGCGAAATTGAAGTTCTCGATAGTGGAAGCCCCAATATGTGGAGTCAAAACCACATCATCTCTTCCAAATAATTCGGGATGGATATTTGGCTCGTTTTCAAAAACGTCCAAACCAGCGTACAACACCTTTCCGCTCTTCAAACCGTCCACAAGAGCCTGCTCGTCAATAATTATGCCTCTTCCGATGTTGATAATTCGGAATGGATTGGGCAATGCTTCGATCACGTCGGCATTGATCAAGTGCTTGGTTTCGGGTGTTGCCGGACATGCCACCACGACCAAATCGGTGTAGTTCTTGCCGTCAAGCAACGTGGGGTGGAATTGGGCCTTGTAGCCCAAAGCAGCCTCTTCCCTTTCAGTCAATTTGGTTCTTTTCACGTAGTGAATGTTCATGCCAATCAGAGCCAATCTGGCACCAATGGTCCGGCCAATGTTGCCGAAGCCTACAATGAGCACGTTGTGGCCCTTGGGTGACATGCACGGTCTGCGGTTGATGACGTGACCGTAGGCATAGCCCGATACAGGCTCGTGGGTGGCCCTTCCATTGACCGAATCAAATGGAGCAGACTCCATCAGCTTTCTCACCTTGACAGTATGGCCGTATTCGGCCTTGAAGTGGCTGTAGTAGACCTGGAAGTGTCGGAACGACGACAACGCACTGTACAACACCAAGTCGGCCACTGGATAGGCCGCCCCAGTGGAAGGCACGTTGGTCAATACGATGTTACGTGCTCTCATGGCCTCACCGTCATAGACCTCGTATCCTACGGAACACGCCGAAACCACCTTCAAAGTCTGGGGTGCAGCGTCCAACAACCGGTTGCGGAAGCCACCGAGCGCATGGTACCCCATCCAGGAGCCGTAGATGGCCAGGATCTCGCTAAACTTGGTGGAAAACGCTTCCACCATGTCATCTTCAGTAGTGAGGGTGTAGTCGATGACCTCGTACTTGGAGGCAAACTCGGCGTATTCCGGAAGCAGCTTGTCCATCTCTCCGATGAACAACACCTGGGGCTTGGAACTTTTCATGTTAACAATGTGGAGAAATGTGGAGGAAATGTGGAGTGAAAAGTTTGGAGTGAGTGAAAAGTTTCAGTGTGGAGTGAAAAGTTTCAGTTGGAGTGAAAAGTTTCGCCAAAGTCGAGAACGACGTGAAGAACGAGTGAAAAATTGCAATCTGTGGAGCCGGACATGGCCAACTACGAGCCCTTATAAAGGACGACCACGAAAAGAGTCATTTCGGAGTTTGTAGGAATCATTACTAGGCCTGTCTAAGAAGTGCTAGTTACGGCAAGTCAGCGCGATCTTCCGCTAAGGAGGACTAATAGCGAGTCAAAAGAGGATACTAGGCGAAGCCAGTACTGTGTGGCATCCTTCTGGAACTTAATCTCTAATTTTCACTGGAATTAAAGTCCAATTACAGTGTATTTTTAGTGCCGTTCAAGACTTTTCATTTCTACAAGAGGTGGAAATACGTAGTAGCGGTAGTGATTTCCAAAAAGGGCCAACTTTTAGGTGGAAAATTGGCAATTCGGGCGAATGATGGCTACGTCATCGCCATGGTACGACAGAGGTGGAGATGTAGGTTTTTCTGGGCGTCTTGGCCACTGTGGGGTTGTGTCATGGTGTGAGTAATCGAAACACGTGTCTTTTTGAGTTCCGGCCGCCTACCTGAGTGAGAGAGAGCCTATCGATAAAGTGCCCAGGGCTGTGATATTGATGGGATAAGAGTCTGGACACATTGGTGACTAGTTTAAGAGCAACTGAAGGTGATTGGGATTCTCTAGTAAGAATATTCGCCTTGTTAGAGTACATCTTTGGAGAGTAAAAATCACATCACGTGACATGTCAATTCCGGTCCACACTATAGGCTTTGGGCTCTCTAGAAGAAGTTGGAAAGTTTGACAGGATCGAAATACACAACAAAAACACAACAAAAACAAGTCCGATGTATGTACTAATTGACCTTGATTAAATTGACTCTATCTTTTTCTTCTAAAACTGTTCTAGACACCAGTAATTCCAACTATTTTCCCATTATTTCTCACAGTGTCTCGTTATATTCTCAGTAAAGAATTGTACTACTGGTGCCACTTTCCACTTCTCTCGCTAATCTTCAGTACTATTTTCCCGGGAACCCCTAGGTCTGTCGCTATTCTTCCGCGAACATTCTTTATTCTCGCTATTTTCTCTCATTTCTCTCACTAGTCTCTCGCTATTCTTCCATTTGATTGTCCCCATTTTCTCGCTACTGTATCTCCCTTCTCTCTCTATTTCTCACTATTCTCCCATACACTCTCTATTTTGTCGCTATTCTCCCGGTACACCCTTGATTGTCGCTATTTTCTCGCTACTGTGTCTCCCTTTTCACTCCATTTCTCGCTATTCTCCCCATACACTCTCTATTTTCTCGCTATTCTCCCGACTCTATTTCCACAACCATCCCCAATGGACGCCGTCGAATTCCCCGTCACCATCCCCAACCAGGCCAAAGTCGACGCCTTCCTCAAGAAGGCATCGTGGGCCTACATCCTCGCCACCTTGGCCGTCGGTTTGATCACCAATTCCCTCATCTACGCCTTCTTCACCTTCGCAGCTGTGTTCGTATTGACCGTGTTGGCAGTTGGCCCCAACTGGCCCATTTGGGCCAAACAAGACAGCATCCAGTGGCTCCAGGTCCAGATATAGGTGTTCTGGAAACGTCCATCTGGCCAGGTCACCTGGGTTCCACGGTTGCTTGCAGATAATCGTGTTTTTGGGCGCTTTGGTGTCCTTAGTTGCTCTCTCTGTGTGTGTGTCGCTGTATGTATGTATGTATATATATAATATATAGCGTCTACAATAAAGCGCCATTACTTCCTTTTTCCCCAATTATTCCGACAGAATACCACATCCAATAGGCTGACGACATTGTCCCCACTCCGTTTCACCTTTATATACTGCCCGATCCGTCCTGACCTCCTCAAATTTCCCCATTTTCTTCTTCCTGTTCTACCTTCCTCGCCTTTTTTGTCTCACTTCCAATGCCACCTCCTCCCCTTTTCCTTGGTTTCGACCTTTCCACCCAGCAATTGAAGATCATAGTCACCGACGATGGCCTCAACCACTTGAACTCGTACCACGTCGAGTTTGACGCTGCTTATTCCGACTCCTACGGCGTCCACAAGGGTGTTTTGGCCAATGACGACAACATCGTCAGCCCTGTGTTGATGTGGCTAGACGCCATCGACGAGGTTTTCGGCCAAATGAAGGCCGACAACTTTCCCTTCCACCGTGTCCGTGGTATTAGCGGCTCTTGCCAGCAGCATGGCCTGGTTTTCTGGTCCAATCAGGCCCAATCGCTTCTCCAGCAATTGGACGGCAAATCGGACCTTAGCGCCCAGCTCAAGCAGGCGTTTACCTTCGACAAGTCGCCCAATTGGCAGGACCATTCGACCGGGCCCGAGTTGAAGGCATTTGAGGACACCATTGGTGCAGATACTTTGGCTCAAATCTCCGGTTCCAGAGCCCATTACCGGTTTACTGGCCTTCAAATCCGTAAATTGGCCACACGGATCGACCCAAAGAAGTACCACGACACATGGCGAATCTCTTTGGTCTCGTCGTTTGTGGCCAGTGTCCTTTTAGGGCACGTCACTTCCATTGAAGAGGCAGACGCTTGTGGAATGAATGTCTACGATATCGAAAAGAGCGAATATGACGAGGATTTGTTGGCAATTGCAGCAGGCGTCCATCCAGATTTGGACGGAGTGGACCCACAAAGCGACAAATACAAGAATTCCATCAAGCAAATCAAAGAGAAGCTTGGTGCAATCAATCCAGTTAGCTACAAGAGCTCCGGCTCCATTTCCCAGCACTTTGTGTCCAAATACGGCTTCGACAAAGAATGTCAGGTATATTCCTTCACTGGTGACAATTTGGCCACCATTCTTTCGTTACCTCTAGCACCAAATGACTGTTTGATTTCTTTGGGCACTTCCACCACCGTCTTGATTATCACGAAAAACTACAACCCTTCGTCACAATATCACCTTTTCAAGCATCCCACATTGCCAGACCATTACATGGGCATGCTTTGCTACTGCAACGGGTCGTTGGCCCGTGAAAAGATCCGTGATGAAATCAACAAAAAGTACAACATCGACAATAAATCGTGGGACAAATTCGATGAATTGTTGGACAATTCCAAGAGCTTCGACGGAAAGTTGGGTATTTACTTCCCCTTAGGAGAAATTATCCCAAATGCTGCAGCACAAACTAAAAGAACTATTCTTAAAGATGGAAAACTCAAGGATGTGGACCTTGGAGAGTCTTGGCCAGAAGAGGAAGACGTCAGTTCCATTGTGGAATCGCAGACTTTGAGTTGCAGATTAAGATCTGGTCCTATGTTAAGCAAGAGTACTGATTCTGCAGAGTCCAGCAAATCTCCAGAACCTTCCAGTGGTCTCAAAAAGAAGTACGAAGAGTTAATAAAAAAGCACGGAGAACTTGAAACAGATGGAAAGAAGCACAACTTCGAGACTATTTCTGCGAGACCAAACAGATGTTATTATGCTGGTGGTGCTTCCAACAACACTAGTATTATCAACAAAATGGGGTCCATTTTGGCTCCAATCAATGGAAACTACAAGGTGGAAATCCCTAATGCTTGTGCCTTAGGAGGTGCATTCAAGGCAAGCTGGAGTTTTGCCTGTGAAGAAAAGAACGAATGGATCCCCTATGACAAATACATCAGCAAATTATTCGATAATGACGAGATGTCTGCCTTCGAAGTAGAGGATAGATGGGAAGCATATCTTGAGGGAGTGGCTTTGTTGGCAAGAATGGAGCAAACCTTGAAGCATTAATGAATGAATCAGACTTTGAAATTAAAATAAAGACGAAAAAAAAAGAGACATTGAAAAATAGAACTTCAATTAGATTAAATTATACATTTTAAAATAATGGTTTGACCTGTCAAATGATTCGACTTGAAAAGCTTAAAATTGTAGTTAAATACACTGGTTTAATTAATTGATTCCAGTTAATTATCCTAGTTATTCTTCTCACGTGACCGCTCACATGACTCATGAAATTTAGAACTGAATCAAAGGTACCACTTTAATGCTTCGACGTCACCTCATTACGCCTATTAGGCGCTTCTCTCAGCTCCTTAGCAAAGACCCAAACTCAATTACTCTTGAACAGGTGAAAAATGCATCAAATTCCGACATTTCTGCGCAGTTGAAGCTCATTTCTGCTATCAATGCTTCTTCCAATATTCACAAGAAAGTCCTCATCGAAGAGCTTATTCCTAATTTCTCGGTGTATTTCCAGTTGAAAAATGAACCAGACTTGATAAATTCCAATGAACTCTTGAGCCGTTTCCTTGAAGTCAATCCAGGAAGAGTGCATCTGTCGTGGGACTTATTTAAAGCACATGAAAGCAGACTTCCACAAGTGAATTCCGACGTTGTTTCCGTGGTATTAGGCAAAATACTTAATGGAGAAGTATCTGAATTAAGAGAACTTGAAGAAGGAGAGAAATTCCATCTAGAAGCTTCAAGTTTGGACAAAATCCAGTACTTGCTTGAAAAGTACGGTTCTCAAAACCAAGAAATCGTGGACTCAGTTCTCGATAAACTCGTTGAAGATGGCCAAATTGATTATTTCACAGAGTTAGTTCAAAGTGGATTACTTGCTCCTCGGATTTTGCACATATACTTAAGAAGAAACATCGATTCCCGTGCCTTTTTGGTGGTATTTAAACAGCTCTTCTCTTTCAATCCCAAAGACATACCCACTGAATTATACTCCGATTCCTTGAGTTCTATTTATTCCAACAGCTCTAACACAGCAGAATTTGGTGCATTAGGAGAACAACTTCTCCAATATACTCAGGCTGAAAAGTTGGACTTAGAAGAGAGTCCTAAATCATTGCTTCTCAGACTCAAATTGATTGAGATATATGGTATTTCTTTGGCAAATACAGATCAGATGTTGAAAAAATTCCACGAATACCAGAGCCACGCCAAGTATGGATTAGAGCTCGTTCAGTTGGGTGTGTTCAAGAGTTTCTTGTACCAGGCAGTTCAACAAAATAAAGAGATTTTCTTGACAATTGCCAAGACCCTTCTTCCTTCTGATGAAATCAGCATCAAGTCCCTCCAAATGCTCATTGTGGCCACCTCCCACTTTGATATCGAGGCTTCCTTGGGAATCTACAATTCTTATATCCAACAAGTATCGAAAAAGGTCAACGAGTCTACAAAAAGGTCTAGTTCGGGCTTATTGACTGAAGCATTAATTTTGGGAAATCTCTACGACAATGACCGGAGTTTTGCCACGTTGATTCTTGAAAAAGCTCAGGATAACGGGGTAGTCACCGATGAATTTGAGGTGACAGAAATCAAGAAATTATTCAAGGTATATGGTTCATGCTTTGTGGATGACGATAGTTGGGAAAAGGCCAAGCCGGCGTTCACAGAGTATGTTCTTGGCTATTTGAAGGCATTGTAAGTAGACCTCCTTCAGTAAAGCTAAAATAGTCATTTGAGTGTTTCTACTCGCATTTAAACTAGGAAATAATTTGCGTATAATTAGCTATCATTGAATGATGGAATTAATTCCTTTAGGAAAAGACAAGACAAACCTTGCATGTACTTTATCTCTTAATTCCAGAGCTTTCTCGGACTTTGTACTAATTTCTCACTTTTTCGTCCCTCTATCTAAAAAATCTAACACAAAATCACTTAATTGGGCACAATACAGTCTACAATATGAAGAACAGCAAGTTCAAATGAAGGAATTAACCCTCTAAATCCATTCTGTACTGAAAAGTACGTCCACAAGTTCTAAAAAACCAAAAAAAGGGGCGAGCTGGGAATTGAACCCAGGGCCTCTCGCATGCTTGTAGAAGACTGCCCAAATTACTGAACAGAATCGCCCAAAGCGAGAATCATACCACTAGACCACACGCCCGATTGTTGATAAGACTGCTTGAAATGTTCTACCATATGTGTGCTAAGTGAGAATTTCAAAAACCGGCTAGAAGGTTTCTATACTTCTTATAGTGGATGTTATAACTGTCTTCTTTTGTCGATAGCCATATGTATGTACTTCGAATTAAACTTTCGCTTCCCTGTTTGTGCGTTATCTCTTCAATCAAACGGGGCTCAGCTCCATTTTGACATAAAATGTTAACTCGATCGTCTTAATGTAAAGGTTTATTACAAATTCAATTAAGCTTATGTTTTTCAAGTTTAGTGGAATATATAATGAATTATTTAGTCTATTTCAGGGTTCTAGACTACTTATACCAGGACTATAGACTTTTAAAGTTGGTCTAGATTAAAGCAATAAATACTACTGATGCACATTAATATCATGACTTCTTTACTCTTACCTGTAGTAATCTTATCGATTACATGTAATTATATCTAATGCATTGGAAAATATTAGACTATTGACATATACTTGATGAACTTGATAGCTCAGTCCAAGATTTATTTTGGACCCTAATTGAAGCTCAAGTCCAATAAATGACATTACCATTGGATGTGTCCATAATTGCCAACGATGGAATCAAATCCAGTATTCTTGGTACTCTTATGTCATTTCTACCTCAATTCTGTTTTGTTTATTCCCTTACTCTAGAACATTTGAATAAACGATAGTTTGCAATTAACTACATCTCTTATTAATATTGTATTCAATTTATACTATTCTGCCTAAGCATCACCACTCTGTGTCTCAAATGGAGTAAGGTTGGCAGTACCCTCGGCCCACGAAGCGCCGTTGTAAGTGATCTCCTTAATGGCCTTGACCACGTCCTCGAAACTACCTCTGACTTGCTTGGTGGAGTCTCTTTCTCTCAAGGTGACGGAGTCGTCCTTGACCGAGTCGAAATCGATGGTGATACCGAAAGGAGTACCCAACTCGTCGTTTCTGGCGTATCTCTTACCAATGGATGCAGACGAGTCGTCCACCTTGAAAGGAACCTGCTGTCTTCTCAAGTAGGCAGACACCTTCTTGACAATGGGCTGCAACTCGGCAGTGGACGACAATGGAACCAACAAGACCTTGGTTGGAGCCACCAAAGGAGGAAGAGACAAAACACCTCTGTCTTCGGTTCCCTCTCTAATCCAGAACTGGTGCTCGAAAATGGAGTAGAGAATACGGCCAATACCGAAAGAAGGCTCAATGACGTTGGGAGTGAATTCACGGATGTGTTCGGTTCTGGTGACCTTCTCAATGTTGATCAAGTCGGTGTCCAATTCGGTCTTTTCAGCAAGACCATCGACCTGGACCACGATCTTGCCGTTGTCCTTCAATTCCTTGGCCAAGTCTTCCAACTCGCATTGGGTTCTGGCCAACAACCATTTCTCGATGACACCGGCGTCCTTTCTGAACTTAGGACCGAACTTCTTCTTGGCAATGTCGATTTCGAATTTTTCCACGGTAATTGGTTCTGGCAAAGCTTGTCTAACGACCAATTTCTCGTTGGTTCTGGCAGAATGGACACTCAAATCGTAGGCAGATCTGTCGGCACATCCAACACACTCGATCCAGCCATAGGAGGTCTGCAATTCGGCATCCCAACAGTCGGCAGCATAATGGGCCATTTCGTTGGACATGTGCTGTCTAAATCTCAATCTGGAGCTATCCACACCGATCTTGGTCAAAAACAAGAAAATTCTGGCAATGAAGTAACCCAAGGTCTCGTTGTCGACCATGCCGGACTTGACGGCCTCGCCAATGGTCTTTTCGACGAGCTCGGTGGATCCAGATTCCTGGACATCTTTAGGCAAGAATCTCAACTTGGTGTCGGCAATCTCGGCAAATCTGGAGTGGGACTTGTCGGCAGGGTCGATGAAGTGCTCGATTTCGGCCATCAAGAACTCACGGACTCTCAACAAACCGGCTCTTGGGGCAATTTCGTTTCTGAACGATTTGCCAATGGAGGCCGAAGCAAAGGGCATTTTCTCGTTGTTGAAGTCCAACAACTTGGAGAAGTTCAAGAACTGGCCCTGGGCAGTTTCGGGTCTCAAGTAGCCCTTCAACGCACCGGAAGGGCCAATGGCAGTCTCGAACATCAAGTTGAATTCAACCGGAGGCTCCAACTTACCGTTGGTGGCAGGGTTGTTGATCTCGTACTTCTTGATCAACTCGCCCAATTGGGGGCCAGAAAAGCCGTCGATTTGGGCCAAAACATGCTCGTATTCCTGGACAACCGCGTCGTCCAACTTGATGTTCTTGATCTCCTTGACCTTCTTCTTTCTCTTCTTCTTGTCGGCGTCCTCTTCCTCTTCCTGCACGGCGATTCCTCTGGCGGCCTTGTCTCCCTTCAAACGGGCCTCCAAAACCTCTTCAACCAAGTGGTCTGCACGGAAGATTTCACCGGTCTTCAAGTCCTTGCACATCCAGTCGGCAAACTTGTCCACATGGCCCGAAGTCTTCAACACTTCGTGTGGAGTCAACATGGTGCAGTCCACCTCCAACATGTCCTCCTCCAAAATGAAGTGTTTTCTCCATGTGTCGATGATGTTGGCTTGCAAAGCACAACCTGGAGGTCCGTAGTCGTACAAACCAGACACACCTCCGTAGATCTCAAAGGCGGGGGCAAAGAAGAATCTTCTCTTTAAAACTTGCTCTAAGGCCTCTCTGTTGAAAGGCGCAGTCGTGGTCGACATTTTGGCGATGAAGATACGAGATGTACGTGGTAATAGAGTGAAAGGGTTAATGGTGAATGGTTATAAAAGAATGGGGAAATTTTTTCAGTCATAATGCGTGCAGGAAAGAGAAGGCCAGGGTGGAAGGTGGGTCATTGGGGGACTTTGGAAGGGATCCAATGACTACCTACGGGGCTAATTGGCATGGTGGTGCGTTTGCCGCTTCGCGGTGTTGTTTTCCGCTTGTTTCCAGCTGTTTTGGTACTCTTGTGACGAAGATGATAGGTGTTCGCTATTTGAAAGAAATGGGGTGAAAACTCGGTCTTTCTTTTACTATCTGGTCAATCTAACAAGCTGCTATAGAAGCATTGTCTCCTAGCTACACTGTGGCTGAATTTCATGGCATAAGCTTGGCTCACTGTAGAGTTATGCTCGATTCTGTAAATTCGAAGAATAGAAAGAGTGCGTTCTGACTCATACAAAATAAGCACCTAGAATTCTCTCAATATGGAAATGAAGATCCGATAGAAGATAATATCCGTGTTTCTAATGTTTTGGACAGCAATTAATACAATAAGCGGAACGAGTTACGGAATTAAAATCAGTACAATAGAATTGTGGACTGAAAGTATCTGACACAAACTAATTTAATGTGACATAATCTTAGAGACATATCCGTCGACTAAATTATTATCTGTACCATAAAATTACCAAAGATAGTGAGTATTCTACTTAATTACTTTCGTTGCATTAAAGCAAAGGATCATTTCATCACATCTAGTCTCTACATTCATTTCATCCCATGTACATTCATCATAATTCAAATTTTTTGAACTAAATTAACACTAGACTGTTTTCTTGTCATCGTAGAGGAAATCTTTCCATCTAGGAAAGTTCATTTCCTTCCAAAACGTGGTCTGTGAATAAGGATAAACCGAAGTGTTCACCTTTCCATCAGTATACCAAGTGGTGCACCCTCCGAACCTAGAACCATAAACACACTTCTCGAGTTCGGACTTCACCTCCTCACGCCATTCGTTGTACTTTTCCGTCTTGACGGTAATTGTTTTGTATTTTCCGTTCAAAATGTAGTACATCAATTTTTTGGCAAAGACCAAGGAATTTTCTATAGTGGTGACAGCAGAGTAATGTCCAGTGAGAGCATTGGGACCACTGATGAGGAACATATTGGGACAATCACGTATCAAAACCGTCTGATAGGCTGTGGCTCCCTCTTCGTCCCAATGCTTGGAAATATCAACTCCATTTCTTCCAATGATTTTGAAATCCGCATACTTCTTACTCACTTGGTATCCAGTACAGGCGACGATGACATCTGCAGGGATTTCTTTGCCGTTTTGCAAGAGAATCGAATGCTCCTTGATTGTGTCGATTCCTGTGGTCTCAATTTCCATACGTTCATCGTTCAAACTGTCGATGTAGCCATTGTCAAAAATCAACCGTTTGCACCCAATTTCAAAGTCAGGCCGAATTTTATCGATAAACCTCTCGGGACACTTGCTTTCGATGTACCTGGTGGATACGCCCTTGGCAAATTTGCGGAGCCATATCGAATACCATCCTTTTCCTTTGAAAAGAGGAAAGAAGGCATCTGCAAAAATGGCCACAGTCGACCGAAAGAAGGTCGTTGTCCACCAACTGAAGGATATAAGCGAGAAGAACGAGTTTATGCTTTCTCTAAGCGGAGGCATGTAATATTGTCTGCTTCTGGCGACCTGGACCAAGGTTTTGGGGCCTTCTGTCTTCAAAATGGCAGGAATAACCTGGTCTGCAGAACACCCATTGCCCACGACCACCACGTTCTTGTCTTTAAGCGACACAGAATGGTCATAGAGGGCCGAATGCATGTAGGCACCCTTAAAATTTTCAAGACCTTGGGAATTGAGCTGGTTGGGATGCACCAAATGGCCGTTTCCAATCAAGGCAATTTGCGAGGTGTGCTCAATTGGAGCCCCGGACTTGAGATCCACGCCTTTGAACGTCCATAGCTCCTTGCTGTCGTTGTAGACAATTTCCGTAATACTGGTGCTGAAACGAGCAAAACTGCGCAAACGATGCTTTTTGACCACGGCCTGGATGTATTCCTCCATCTCGTATTGTGGGGGACGATTGCGGCTCCAATTGCCGTTCAATTCCAGTGACAATGAGTACCAGAAGGCCGGAATGTCCGAAGCACAGCCTGGATAAGTGTTGGCATACCAGGTGCCTCCGAAGTCGTCGTGCTTCTCGAAAATCACGAAATCCTCCTCTTTCAAGCCTTGGACGGTCAAGGCACTGGCTATACCTGCAAATCCACCACCCACAATAGTTGCTCGAGAAGATGTACGCAATACAGGCAATTTGGGATCCAGCACGTACTCCGAGCCTGCACGACCCAAGACTTGCTTAGCATCGTTGTATTTGACTCGGTAGTGTTCTGGGTGATGGTGTGACTCGAGCGGAGAGGTTAGCGATATCATATTGGCTCTAAAGTACCAATATTGCTGGCTTGTAATTTTTCAAGGCAAGAAGTGCCACTTTATACCACATAAAGCGGGGTAGCATATGGAGTCCAAACGGGGTACGTGCTCAAAGCCCGAGCACGTGATTTCAACAAGGGGGCATTGTCGCCACCAACTCCACGGATATAGACAATAAAGAGCTTTTGTTCAGCAACAGTGCATCTAATTATAATCTTGTGTCATTTGGCAGGCTTAGAAATGCACCATGCACTTGATGCATAAAAAATAGTGCCAGAGGATGTGGGTGCGGAATTGACCAATTGGACCTGGTTGTTAAGGAGAGAACAGTGCCATTAGGTAGATGCAGTGTTTTAGAACAGCCACGGCTGCTTCAGATGACCACACCACATAATTCCCTCTAAAATATTGGGAAAAGGGGTGGCGACCTGCGCCGATCTTATCAAAAAAAAAGGTGCGTCAGCCGGGGCTTCGGGCTATGAACGGAGATCCTAGGAGATAACAGCCATTAGAAGACGATATTCTGATCATTTTTACGATAACAGACGATCTTCGTAGATCACACGGATGCTGATCAACATATCAGAGCAAATCTTCTGCAAAATGTGGGAAAAGTCATCTGATTTGAAATACCGGAGATAGCCACCGATGTAAATCCTTTCTCATCCCTTGAAATACGTCACCTAACCCGCCGTTATACAGCCTTTCTTTCCCCTCATGCAAGCTTGTAACTGGTCTCGATGGTCTGTTCCTCGTCGTATTCCTGGTCCGATGCCCCAAGATTGCGCTTGACAGCAATCAGGACCATTGTCACAACGCAAGAAAGCGCAAAGATCTTATCGAACCAGCCGTCAATAAATTCGACCTCTTTGATCGACACTTCCGGACTAGTGATGGAACTGCCAGAAAGGGACAAGATCTTGGAGATTTGATGAGACACGTTGCGGGGCAAATTGGTCCGAATCAAGAGGGCGGTAGCAATGATGTAAACCCCCAATAATTCCGCGATGACAATATGCTTGAGCCAGTTCTTGATGTGGCTGGATGCATGGTTGGCGGGTATGAAGCGACTGAACGACTTGAACGTCACCAAAACGTTGGAAAACGAGCAAATAAATAAACTGCCCGATAAAATAAATCCCAATTGGTTAATGAGTTGCTTCTCGCTAACGGGGAGGTTGGGGAACACCGACAAGACCAATTTGGCAATAGTGATGGCCAATGCGTCGTTGGACGTGTTGGTGCCCGGTTCTGAGCTCTTTTGTTCCATATCATGGATCACGTTGGTCTCGATAGAATGCAATTGGTAATCATCGCTTGTGTCAACCGCAAACATCAACATGGACATCCGAATAAACACCACGTTGATGATACGATACACACAGTACATGGCAAAGGCAATGTTTGCCCAATGGAGCATTTTGGCCATGAACTCGCTGTTCTTGGATTGTGTGCTCTTTTGGGCATTGACGAATTTAGACACCTGCTGGAGAATGTCGTCGTACAACGAGTTGCACAATTTGCGCAAGCTGTCAATTTCCTGGGTAAGGGCTTCTTTCTCGGGGTTTTCGTCGGCCATCGACAAGTTGGAAAGACTGGCAAACGACTGCACTTTGTGGATTATTCCCCCTAGCTTATTCTTTGGGGCCAATTTCTTCGATGGAGACGCATGCAAAAAGAGGGCTTCACTGGACTCGTTTGGACTGTTATAAATTCTTCCACTGTGCTGCACCAATAAATTGTTCAAGTCGTGTTTTCTAGTGGTCAACAAAGACGTCGTATTGTTGAAGGTTTGGATCAATTGGTTGATTTCGGACACCGTTGGTGCATTGGACTCGTTTGAAGGAGCCTTCAACTTCTCAAACAAGCTCTGGCCGTTGGATTTGCTGGAAAAATGGGAAATCAATTTATCCAAGGCAAACAATTCGTATGGCGTGGAAGTGGAACCGATTCCGGACAAAATGGCCAAGATGGTAATTCCTGCAATGGACACCTCGTTGACCTTCCGTTCAAAGATGTTTCTGGTGTTGGGATTGTAGTAGGAAGATGCAGTTTTGGAGGGTTTGAATGACTGAGAAAGGTCACCGCATTTGTGGAGCAAAATGAACCATCCCAAGAGGAAAAATGCCGTCAAAATGCCCCGACCGTACCTTTCTTTCGAGACTTTGGGCAACAAGTCACGATGGGCCGCCAAGTTGATGATAAGAAATGGTTGCACTAGGGTCAATAGCACCATCAACGAGTCGATGGTGAGCTTGAACCACGCCAATCGGGCGTCCTCGTTGAAGAGGTCGATCAATTCACACATCATGAGCACAATGAGCAAAATACCCAACGAGATGGTGATGGTAAATATCGTGCCAACCACTCGGTTCTTTTCGTGAAAGCCTTGGGGAACTTCCTGGGCTCCTGTTGTCCGCTTTTGGTGCTTATATGGACTGTAGTTGTCTTCGTGGTTCTCCTCGGCATTAATGTGCAAAATATGCACCGAGTATGGCGTGCTGACGTTGTGGTCAAGGTAGCTGTTGATCTCGGTTCTCGGTATGGAGAGTCTGCCTGAATACGTCCGGATAACGTGGTGGTCGTAGACAAATTTGTAGATCCACGTGCTTAACGCCGCTAGAAGGACGACAAACGGGATGCTTCCGAAGAGAATCACGAACATTGGAGGCTGGAGAAGAGGAAATGGACTGGAGATCAGCACTTGGAAAGTCTTAGGTGGCCGGATTTTCGGGGTGAAAAAAGCGGGAAAAGACGGGTGTGACACGGGATAACGAGGGCTGGATGAACGGACGCGTGTGGAGGGGCGACAAATGGCTAGAAACGGGCCCAGACACGTAGAGAGAGGGTGAATAGAGGGTGTTTGGTTGACTGGGTGTGGTCACGTGACCCGGCAATGATACTGGTGCGCGCACGCCCCATCCAAGTGAAAAATTCCAAAAAGCCCAACTACTCCAACACCCTCTATCCAACATGCCCATGCGTTTGAGAGCAGAAAAGAAGATGCGGAAGCAGCTCGTGGAGCAGCTCAAGGCCAGAAAGGTCTTGGGTGCCCGCATTGCCGAAACGCCCAAGACGCCCCAGGCCTTGCAGGACCTCCAATTGGCACCCCAAGTGTACATGTTCAAGAACCTCTTCAGCGGCCAGGTGTTGTACTCACAGGTGCCGGCATACCACCAGGCACAGATCGACGAGCAGTTCCGCCGTCCCAACTGGGAAAACAGAAAGCCCAGCAGAAGAAACGACTTGTGGAGAATAATGTGTGTGGCTACGTTCGACAACTACGAGTATGCCACGGCTGCATACCACGGGTTGGTGCAATTAAGACAGGCCCGGGACGTGTTCCAGCAGAAGGAGGCCAAGGCCATGCGAAAGAAGGACGACGAGGGCAACACCTGGTACTCGGGGCAGTACAGACCCACGTATGCCCAGGAGGCGGTGGCAGACTTGGCCCATGTGGTGGAGGAATTCGAGTTGGAACACACGCGTGTGATGTGGGAGAACTTGTGGAGAAAGGGCGACGACTCCCACTGGCGCTTGGACTTGGTGCAGCACGACGAGCTTCCTGCCTTCAATCCCAGAGACCAAAGTATATTATTGGACGACTTGCGTGCCCGTGCTGTGGCGGAGTTTGCCAAGATGAGAGAGGCCCAGGAGGAGGAGCAGGCCCAGGAGGCGCCTGTGGTGGCCTAGCTGTAGATATTGTACATAGTAATGCATAAACATACCTGGAGGGACGTAGATATGGAAAGAGATGGAATGATGAAGTAGTGAAGAATGGGAAGTAATGTAGTAGTGAAGAAGGGACTAGTGAAGTTAGGGACTAGTGAGATATAGGGAACTAGTGAATATACAGAGCAAGTGATTTATATGGAAGTAGTGAAGTAAGGGACTAGTGAAGTAAGGGACTAGTGAAATTATGGAAACTAGTGAATATATAGAGCAAGTGATTTATATGGAATTGGTGAATATTATGGAAAATAGTGAATATATAGGGTACTAGTGAAATGGAGTAAGTGATTTATATGGAATTAGTAAATTTAATGTGAACTGGTAAATTATATGGAAATTAGTGAATAGTAGGGAACTACTTGTTTCTAAATGTATGGAAAGTATTCAATCCCTTTGGCTGCTGGAAAATTATCGCTGCTATCTGGAACAGTCGTCTCAATTAATGTAACCTCAATTTGCAAATTTCTATCGCCGTCCTTTGCCTTGTGCTACGAAATATGCTTATTCATATACTTCGAATAAAGCAAGAAGCGTTCAATCAAATTACTTCAAATTCATTGAAGTAACTAAGCTTGTCTCCTTTTTTTCTCCATAGATATTCTTTATCCTTTTGTCTTAGAGCAAGGAACAGTTTTTTTCTCCATGGCTTTCATAACTACGGTATGAAATTATTTGGCCCCTGAGGTTTGATCTGGCTATACTAGGGTTATCCACGTTTCTTCCGGGTAGATTTCTACATTCGAAAGAGTTTAAAAACTAGAAATCTCAAAGCCGGAATTATTTTTAGGGTCTTTCCCAAACTGCCTCATCATCGATCTAGACTTTATGCTCAGCACAAATTTAATATGCTTAACAATCATTTACTTCAAATAACCCAAAGATGCTAAGAACTGGGTGGAATTCCATTTGAGCTTGTTGTTATCTATTCCACAAATAATATCCTACTTTCTTGGTATTCCCAAATCAAAATTATTATTGAATATTCAATAATCAATTATAAATACGAAACAAAGGTATTGACCAGCATCAAACCCTTAGATTCGTAAGTGCACTGCATATTTCAGGTACTACTTCATCATGACTTATTTTTGTTCATCTCATCCTGACACGTCCCTAATATCGTTCAAAGATATTATCATGCATACATGTATATCAAATCTGAGACAGAGGCTTGCACTAAACAATAGGTCCTTATTTTTTCATAAGCACCAAGTAGCACATACACTTCTAGAGACTCTCATGGATTACAGAATAAATGCAATTGTGCTCAAACACTAGGTGTACGAATATTCACAATCACAAGCAGTTCTTTAGAGTTGCGTTTATTACTCAATGACCTTGACGGTCATTCGATTAGTGTCCATACGTTAAATTACAATATATAGGAAGAAAGCCTCGTTATTGGCCTCAGCAACCACTTTTTGGCGCATGTAGACGGTGATAGAAATATTCCAGAGGATGACTCTTCAGTCCCTGTTTCACTCAATGGTGCTATAATCTTAACAAAACTTGCCTACTAAAAGGAAGCTTTAGAAGTTCGAGTTAACCTAAAGTACAACCACACTTCACACTAGAAATCTGGGTTGAATTGTCACAGTGGTTCAGCACATTGTGTAATTGTATATGTGAGGCACATCGGGTCCACAGTAGGGCTAAATCGGATTAGTTGACAACGCTCGTTGCGTCAGTGTGGTTTTGCACCCTGTGTCTGGCACCGTTACCTGTGGAACCACAGTTACAATTGCCACGTTTATCTAAACAGGCAACTGCGCTAACTGAGTACCGTTATCAGAACAAAAGTTACACTCCAATTACCTTGGCACCATCGTGCATGTCGCCTGACATGTTAATTCCTGTTTGTACAGGACACATGCGCTCGCATTCTATGCATGCACAATACGGGGTCCATGCTTCACCTGCAGGTGAGGTCCAACTTGATAGAGAAGAGAGTCTAACTGACTCGATATTCGAGCCCCTACTCACGCCCATATTAACTTTATGTATCTGGTCTCCGAATAGGTGCATTTGGACATATTTGGTTCCATCTGAGTAGTGCAACCGTGAGTCGAGCATGATATTCACACAATATTCAATTTCTGGCGGTCTGTCCGCTTTGAGTCGCCGCCAAGCCACATTTCTTTTGGGCAAAAAGCGGTGATGAACTGTGAACCGTGCCTGGCTAAGTAGCTCTTATTGGTCTGCTCTTTCCTCCTAGTTGTCACCTGTGTCAACGTCCCTGCCTGTAATCCTGCCAAACCCCGGGCATTCATTTCCTCTTTGGGACTCTCCGCCCGGTCACGTGACATAGCCTAATGCGGCCACAGAGCCCGACCATCACGCATTTCGCCTCACTTAAGGGCCGCTTACAAATTCGCCTCATGCATCAATTTCCGACAAAATGCGCCGACCGCCTTTTGCCTATTTTCTACTCTCTTTTTTATCCAACAGACGCCCCAATACGGTGCCAGAGCCGTTGTTTTCCGGTTTTTCGTCCTGCTGTTGCCTCCATCCGTTCGGCAGCCCCCAAATACCCCCATTTCCCGAAAAAAGCCGCCGAAACTCGTCCTTTTTGACCGACTTCTGCTGCAAACGCCACAGTCCCCTACCCCATCCCCTCGTGTTTTGACCCCAAGCCGTGTCAGATCGGCCTAGTTCAGTGGGTGTCGTCTTTTCAGTGTGTTCAACATCACCATCGTGCAAAAGCTGCGTTTTTCTAGCGCCTCCCATTGTCCCTATTCAATTATCCCGTCTCCAGGTCTCCTCCTGAGTCCTTACTCCTAACTGCTCCAGAGCCGCCCATTTTAACCTAAGGACGCATCAACAACCATCCAGACTCTTTCCGCAGTCGTCCCGCCGCCTTCCCGCCTTTTTTGAGTCATTCCCACAATTAAAGGACTCTGAGTCAACAAGAACATCACTTCCGTAAAAGGTACTACTCCATTCCCTTCCAGCCCCATTTTATCCACTAGATTTTCCGATCATGGATTTCTACTACTCCAAACTGATGGGAAACGGCACCGTTGCCAGCAAATTCCGCCTTAACACCGGTCCGCCTCCTCCACCTCCTCCCCCACCTTCTACTTCCATCCAGCTGAAGCAATCCGGCTTAAGAGAGCTGTTGAAACGTCCAGCAGTATCCCCAGACTCTAAAGACACCACTCTGGCCTCTACGTCCATCGAGGTGAAATCAGTTCAAACGGGTAAAACGGAAATCGCGGATATCACAGAAAACAAAGAACCTCTGCCTGTGATCATCTCTGAATCTGGAAAGGCCAAGCAGCCTGTGGAGTTCCCCGAGACACACCATCGCAACAACTGTAACAGATGCTATCGCTTGAAAAAGAAATGCCTGAGGGAATATCCCAAATGCCAGAACTGTCTCAAATCAAACTCGGGTTGTGAATACACTCTCCGCAGTAATAAGAGAAGAAAGAGAAACACTGGCCTCAAAGTCGATGGAGAGGGTGTTATGGATTCAGATGAAGCAGGTGATGACGAGTCCCAGGAATTCCACGTCGTTGAAGGTGAAAAGCAGCCTCCTATAAAGAACCAAGTAGTGGCTCATAAATTGGTTTCTGTTTCCTCAATGTTGGCCAATGATATTGCTGATGAAAATGTATCTAGAGAACCACCTACTTCCGTTCATCGTCCACATAAGAAGCTCACCACTGCCGAAATATCAACAAATGCGAGAAGAGCCAAAGAAACCGATGTCACCATGCTTCACAAACTCTTGAGCAAAGGCTTAACCAAGTCATCATCTACAAGTGTTAAGGAAGAGTTCATCACGATGAAATCATTACCAAATCAGAATTTACCACTCATATTTGCCTTGAATTATTTCGAGAACTATTCCACGAAATATCCCTTTATCCAAAAAGACCAGTTCTTGACCAGGTTCAAATCTATCGATTTCACACAAGAAGCAATTGTGAATATTGATGTTTATTTACTTATCGGAATAGGATGTTTGATCTTCGACCTGACAATGGAATCCTCCCGGGGCTTGTTCCTGCAATACTTCAGCGAAAAGAGCATTTCATCAATAATAGATTTCTTGGATTTATCTTTGAATGATACCACAACCGAGGAAGTAATCGAAAATTTGAAGCTCCTGTTGTTGCTCACGATATTCGGTATAAGTTCGATGAATTTAGAACTCTGTTGGGGATTATTGGGAATAATGAACCGTTTAGTGGTTCATTTAGATTTATACAAGATTCCTGAATCTCATACAGAAACTGAAAGGGTTTTGTTGGAGAGAATCTTCTGGTCTATCCATAATTTGGACAAGGAATTAAGTTTACAATTAGTCCGTCCTAGTCAGTTTCCTGCCCTCGAGTTCATTAAGAACCAACTTCCTTTGGAGAAGACCATATACGAGGACGAGAGCATGGACATGATTAATCAGGAAATTAAATACCATCAATTTCAAGACCTTTTGCTCACTTCAGTTCTTGTTGGTGAAGATACAGGGGCTGACAAGTTGAGGGAAATGTCATCTAACTTGGAAAAATGGAGAATTGCCACTACCTCTGTGATTCACAAAGACCACAGCCACTCGCCACACTTGCAAGAATGGACTTCTAACATAAACATGAGCTATTACTACTTATTGGTGGAGCTTGACCAACTTTCGACCAGTGAATCGATGCAATTCACCTTGCAGTTTCTTTCTAACTCCTTTGCGTTGATCATTTCTGAGACCGAGGTCAAGACCACGCCGAACTCGAAGGCAGATGTGCGGCTCACCTTGAGCTCCTCGTTGTACTGGTTTGGCCGTTTGTTCAAGGTGATCCATTATACCATACGTTCTTTGCACAGGTGCATCACATCCGAGAGCGTTTCCAAGCTCGACTTGAGTCTTCGCTTGAGTGAGTTTAACAACAACTTGCAGTTGTTCGTCAATTTGTTGCGTTACCTCGATGGTAATTCCAACAAGGCAGCTACGAACGGGTCTGTGCTGACCGTCATCAAGGACAAGATCCGTTTATCTGCAAAGGAGTTGAATGATCTCCATGTGGGGGTGATGGAATTTAATGCCATGACCAGCTCCGACGAGGACCGAGTCAAATTGACCAAAAAGATCTCTAAAGCAAAGGCCCGGTTGGCTCTTCGGCCATAAACCTCACCAGACTTTTCTATGTGTTACGATTACAATGTATTATATTATTGACGAAAAATTTGTAGATGCAACTACAATGCACCATGCTATGGCACCGGACTAATAAAGTGCATTGCGTTATGGCACCGAAAATGAAGTGTGGATCCACTTACAAATGCACCTAAATTTGTCCGATGCATGAATAAGATGCCACAGGAAGCGTTTTTGCAGTATGGATTTTATGGAGAAAAATCTCTGGATGCCAGACCACGTCAACTCTGCACAAATAACCGAGCCGTTCCACAACAAAGCCGATGAAATGGTATGGATTTTCAGTGGAACATCACCGAATCTGGCCATACCGACCAAATTGCCTCAATTCTGGGAATGTACCCGGAGCTGGTTTGCTTTTGACACGTCAAAGCTGCACTGCAGCAGTACGGGTGTTTTGGAAGTTTGGCTCCATGGCCAATTGCCTAATAATAAGCACTGTGCTATGACGTAGTGGGTCCATGTCTAATAAGTAGAGCAATCCTGAAGTGCAGGTTGATCCCTCTACCCCACCCTAAGCCCCCACCATGGCCGCTCCCCCACCATGGAATGTTCCCAATCCAGCAACTTCCTGGCATTTGGACCAGGCGCGTCATCCCCACTGTTCTTTGCTGTTTGGCTTGGAGCCCAGGAGCAACTACGAGACTCGCTAACCAGAGCTGACAATAAGGGTCTTCCGAAAGCCCGAGAAAACGAGTCCTCTTTGAAGGGTCTATGGTGGAAAGTGGCACTGGCTTGCTCGTTGTCAGCTGCCGGAAATAAATCACGCCGTTCTCCGTCTCGAATGCCGACAAAATACATCAAGCTGCATACGTCTTTTTTGGAACGGAGCCCTGCGTCATGCACGTCTCCGCAAAATAACCTGCTTCGGTGGGGAACAATTAGGGAAGTATTGGCCAGACAGGCAGCCCTATTTAAACCCGTCAGGCCCAGGCCTTTCCCAACATAGCATGTCGTCCTCGAGTTTATCCACTCCTCACAAATCACACGACCTGGCCCTCCAGCTGCTGGGCCAGGTCCACAAGTTTCTCGGACTTTCTGGCAAAAAGATGCAATTGGCCGTGTCCTGTTTTGCAGGCGTCGGCTTTCTTCTTTTTGGCTACGACCAAGGAGTCATGGGCAGTCTTTTGACCTTGCCCGACTTCGAGGACACCTTTCCCGGCATGAAGGCCTCGACAAACGCTACTTTGCAGGGTGCGGTCATCGCCCTATACGAAATCGGATGCATGGCCTCGGCATTATCCACGATTTATTTGGGAGACAAACTCGGAAGAATCAAGATCATGTTCTTGGGCTCGGTCATTGCCACCATTGGAGGCGTGTTGCAGTCCTGTGCCTACACCATCCCCCATCTCATTGTTGCCAGAATTGTTACCGGAGTCGGAGTTGGGTTCATCACCTCCACCGTCCCAGTGTATCAGTCGGAATGCTCCAGTGCCAAGTCCAGAGGCCGTTTGATCATGATGGAAGGTAGTATCATTGCTCTCGGTATCACCATTTCATACTGGATCGACTTCGGCTTCTACTTCTTGAGAAACAGCACCCACAAGAGTGTTTCCTGGAGATTCCCCATTGCATTCCAGTGCTTTTTTGCCCTTCTCTTAGTGGCTTTCTCGCTCTATTTCCCGGAATCTCCCCGTTGGTTGTTGAAAAAGGGCAGAACTGCAGACGCCAGAAAGGTATTCTCGGCGTTGTTCGGTTTACCCGAGAACCACCCCAAGGTTAGTGCCCAAATCGACGAAATCATGATCTTTGTCCACAAAGAACAAGAATCTGGTGCTGATGACTTCAAATTCCGTGAGATCTTCAGACAGGGTCCCAACAGAAACTTCCACAGAGTGTGCTTGGCCTTCAGTGTCCAGATGTTCCAACAGATCTGTGGTATCAATTTAATCACCTACTACGCCGGCACCATCTTCGAGAATTACATCCACATGTCTCCTTTCAACTCGAGAATCTTGGCCGCCTGCAACGGTACAGAGTACTTCTTGGCGTCGTTGTTGGGATTGTACTTGATTGAAAAGTTGGGAAGGAGGTTCTTGCTCTTCTGGGGCGCCATTGCTCAAGCTATCACCATGGCTATTTTGACAGGCACCACTTGGGCTGCTGATAATGGCAGTGGATCCAAGGCAGGTGTTGCAGCTGCGGTTTTCCTCTTCGTTTTCAACAGTTTCTTCGGAGTATCGTTCTTGGGTGGAACCTGGTTGATTCCACCTGAGGTTCTTTCCTTGCAAATGAGAGCCACTGGAGCTGCTATTTCTACGGCCAGTAACTGGGCCTTCAACTTCATGGTGGTTATGATTACCCCAGTGGCTTTCGAGAGTATCGGCCCATACACTTACACCATTTTCGCAGCCATCAATATCCTCATTGCTCCATGTATCTACTTCTTATTGCCTGAAACTGCAGGAAGAAGTTTGGAAGAAATGGACATTATTTTCAGCCAAACACCTGTTTGGCAACCCTGGAAGGCGGTCCAAATTGCTCGTGATTTGCCCGTTGAGCACTTTGATCTCAACAAAGACATTGAACATAAAGGCTACTCGGAACACAAAGAGTATGCTGGAGAAGATGGAGACCACCTGGATGCTGAGACCGGTGGAATATTTCACTAGAATGATTTTAGAGTTTTTACTGAAGCTTTTAGTTGTATATTATAATACTTAAACATTAATATGATAATAATTATGTGTAATAGTTATATGGGCATACTAGCCATGATGCTGCGATACTAAATGGGCAAAATAGACAAGCTATTCCTTGATATCAAATGGGGAACAAAGCCATGGTGTTCCTTAATGTTGAATGAACAAACTAGTGTGCCTTATATTTCTATGGCTCCAAATTGCTAAATTGATAATTTGGTATTAATTCATCATTGCTTAGATAGTACCCTTTATTCAACGGTTGGATCTTGCCATACACTAAAAATACCCGTCGTTATGAGCTTGATGCTGTTTAGTATCGATCTTAGAGTATGGTTAGGTTATGTAAGATAGTATTTGTGTACTTTTTCCGAAATGTACTTTTGTAACGCATGAGGTGCTATTGCAACTTTTTTGAAATTTTTGGAAATATCATCAAAATTCGATTAGTTCAACATTGGGGGATAAAAGTGCAACTCAACTCAGGAACACCGAGGAACTCTCGATTCATTGAATCAATAGTAATTCGCTTAAATAAATTAATATGATTCAATTCATGTATGTGACGTTTATTCATATAAGCTTTGTGACAGTAGAGAAGGACTAGATACTGTCACAGTCAACATAGTCTGAATCGAACCTATACGCGCAATTTAATTGTCAATAAATAAGTAGAAAGGGAAACATACTAGGATAATCAGATAGTTTATGATGTGAATACCCAATAATTGATGTCAAATAGAAAAGGCATGGACAGTCCATATTTCACAAACTGTGACACATACACACACAGGAAGTATCACTTACTCTCGCTTAGTCTAGCACTATAGACTCCTACACATCTAGACATCTAGCCATAGTTGACCTCAATACAATCTTCACCCTCTGTATTAACTCTCTATTCATTCACTCTCACCACACTAAGTATTCATTTACACCCTCTATTCATTCACTACTCCCACTACTATATTCTCACTAACTATTCTCACTAACAATTCTCACTATATTCTCACTAACTACTCTCACTAACAATTCTCACTAACTACTCTCACTACTATATTCTCACTATATTCTCACTATATTCTCCCTATATTCTCACTAACTATATTCTCCATCTATCTCCACCACTTCCTCTTCAATCACCACAATCGTCACCCAATCCACTAAACTCACCCACAGCTACAACCTCCAACTCTCACATCGCCCATACCACCTCTCCTTCCCCTTCTTCCACCTCCCCCCCTCCATATCTCCAAGGTCGCGCCCTTACCACTACCTTACTTGAAGGCAAACTCGCCACTCACAATACACCACCACTCTTTCTCCACCACAATGCCACCTAGAGACGATTGGGACAAATACGTCGCCCCCAGTGAAGAGGACGAGAAGGCAGAAAAGATCGTGCCTTTGAGCGAGGGCGATATCCAGGTTTTGAAGACGTACGGCATTGCTCCGTATGCCACGTCGTTGAAGCAGCTCGAGAAGGACTTGAAGACCATCGAGGAGAGAATAAAGGAGAACATTGGCGTCAAAGAGAGCGACACCGGCTTGGCGCCTCCCCACTTGTGGGACGTGATGGGCGACAAACAGAGAATGGGCGAAGAACAGCCGCTCCAGGTGGCAAGATGCACCAAGATCATTGAGGCCACCAACCCCACGCCGCTGATGGGCATGGCCCAGAACGCCGACAACAAGTCCAAGTACGTCATCAACATAAAGCAGATCGCCAAGTTCGTGGTGGGCTTGGGCGAGCGGGTGTCGCCCACCGACATCGAGGAGGGCATGCGTGTGGGTGTGGACCGGCAGAAGTACGAGATCCAGTTGCCCTTGCCTCCGCGGATCGACCCGTCGGTGACCATGATGACGGTGGAGGAGAAGCCGGACGTGACCTACAGCGACGTCGGCGGCTGCAAGGAGCAGATCGAGAAGTTGCGTGAGGTGGTCGAGTTGCCCTTGTTGTCTCCCGAGCGCTTCGTCAAGTTGGGAATCGACCCTCCCAAGGGCATATTGCTCTACGGCCCGCCCGGCACGGGCAAGACGTTGTGTGCACGTGCCGTGGCCAACAGAACCGACGCCACCTTCATCAGAGTCATTGGCTCGGAGTTGGTGCAGAAGTACGTGGGAGAGGGTGCCCGCATGGTCCGCGAGTTGTTTGAAATGGCTAGAACCAAGAAGGCATGTATTATTTTCTTCGACGAGGTCGATGCCATAGGAGGAGCCAGATTTGACGACGGTGCCGGAGGAGACAACGAGGTCCAGAGAACCATGTTGGAGTTGATCACACAATTGGACGGCTTCGACCCCAGAGGCAACATCAAGGTGATGTTCGCCACCAATAGACCCAATACCTTAGACCCTGCATTGTTGAGACCAGGAAGAATAGATCGTAAGGTCGAGTTTTCCTTGCCCGACTTGGAAGGAAGAGCCAACATTTTCAGAATCCACTCCAAGACCATGAGTTGTGAAAAGGACATCAGATGGGAGTTGATTTCCAGGTTGTGTCCCAACGCCACGGGTGCCGAGTTGAGATCGGTGTGTACCGAGGCGGGTATGTTTGCCATCAGAGCCAGAAGAAAGGTGGCCAACGAGAAGGACTTCTTGAAGGCCGTGGAGAAGGTCATTAAGGGCAACTTGAAGTTCAGTTCCACCAGCCAATACATGCAATATAATTGATTTTGCTACTACTGTTCACTCTCAATGGAGAATGCACATCGATTCAATATACGTCATCTTGAAGATTAGTAATGTACGGAATACATGAGAAAGTACTTTTATTATGGTGGAAATGTAAATCTGGTCTGGATAATGGGCATGTAGTTTTCGGATGCTAACAGATAGAAATAAATCAATCAAAATTCATTATTGACAATAAAAAAAATGAGAACCAATGCTATATTTGAATATCAATCAATATCTATTCTTGACCTTCATCAATATTCTTAATTTATCAATATACCATTCTTGAATATCAATCAATATACTGAATTTCATTAATATCTATTCTTGAACGTCAATATCTAGATATCAAAATCATTTATTAATATCTTTTCTATTCATCAATATCTATTCTTGAACGTCAATATCTAACCAATATCATTATCAATATCTTCCTATTCATCAATATCTATTCTTGATCATTCGTATAATTATTCCTGATTAGTTTAATCCCACCAAGAAACACAGCCCATGCCGTCGGTCTGGCACGATGCCAACAACGCATACGGAGGTGCCTTGTTAGGGGCTTCATCCACGACCTGGGCTTCATTTGGACCCTTGGGCTTGATGTTGACAAAGATCTCTTCCTCCACCCGGAAACGGATCTTTTCATTGAGATCTATGAACAATTCTGTGTCGTCATCAGGCTTCCATACCCAGGCCTTTTCCTTGGGTCTGAATTCACAGGACTCGAAGATGTAGGACTTAGGGATGAATATCTCGTCAAAAAACTCCAATCTGACCTTGATACCTTCGGGAGAACACTCGGCTACCCATCCGGTGAGGATCTCTCCGATGAAAGGCTTCCATATCACACATCTGAACTTGACCTCGACATAAGGTCCTCCATCTCCTGGCTTGAGGAGTCCGTCTTTTATGTCCAACAAGTCCCACACGGTTATCACCAACCCGAGGTTGTTGATGACCTTGTTTGCAAGCTTCTTGTTGAGTTCGTCGGTGAGACTGTGCTGGATGGGAATGTTGAATGCTTGTGGAGGTATTCTGACAAGATCCGAAACCTCTGAAAGGATAAACATGGCGTGGTGTCGGTGTAGAAAGATTTAGTGAAAAATTAGTGAAGGAGGTCGAAGTGGGTCAATAGGAGGACTTTGTGTCCTGGTAGTAGCACTTGGGAGGTGTTTGGATCGAAGGTTTGGTCAAGACTTGATCGATGCTTTGATCTCAGGAAATGATGTTTTTGGTAGCGAAAAATGCCCAGAATTTGACAATTGAAATGCTAATATCGATGTCGGGACACTGGACGCAAAGAATGTGAGCTTTTTTGGACCGAAAGGGTGGCACAGAACGTGAAGTACTGGTAGTGTTTCGAGAGATGTATTTTAGTTATCTTTTTTTGAGATGAGATAGTGCGATTACTTCATCAAATACTCTGTCCTTTCTTCAGGCCAGCTACACCACCAATAGACGCCAATAGCACGATAATATTGTCTTCATCAATTTCCTTGTCATCAGAAATACCACAAGCACCTTTTACCTGGTCAATTTCGCTTGATTTCGGACTTTTCAACCATTGCCATATAATTAGCTCTAATTCCGAATATCACTGAAACGAACCATTTGCCAGGAATCAGTTCGTTTAGACATTCTGGAACTATCTACTTGGACCAGTGACGATATTTATCCATTAACTTCAATCAGTCATTAACTTCATTCAGTCATTAACTTCATTCATCCATAATGAGCAGAGTCAACAAGCCCATCAACACAACCAAATCTTCAGATAGAAGGCTTGCAGGAAGCAGACAGGCGGCCAAATATTTACATGGGTCCTTGAAGCCCACTACCAGAGTGATTCCGGCCAAGACAGCCGTGGTATCTTCGGAGAAAACAGTCAAAAGAAGTGGAGGAGGAAAGACTTGGGAAGACTCTTCTCTTTTGGAGTGGGACCCCAAACACTTCAGACTCTTTGTGGGAAACTTGGGTCCAGATGCAAATGATCAACTTCTAGCAGATGCTTTTGGTAAATTTCCCAGCATGAGTAAAGTCAAGGTACCTGTGGATAACAAGACTGGAAAAAACAAAGGATACGGCTTTGTTGCCTTTTCTGATTCCGAAGAATACTTCAAGGCTTTCAAGGAGATGAACGGAAAGTACATTGGATTGCATCCGGTGCAGCTAAAGCGGGCAGAAACCCAAATCAAGGCTACTAAGAAGAAAGGCAGGAAGTGATAGGAACACAACACAGCATAAAAATGATCTACAAAGAATTCCCAAGATTCACATAAAAACTAAAAGGAATATTAGACACATAAAAACTAAAAGGCAAATGAGACCGGAAACATGTCCATTTCTTGCAATTGAAGAATATTTCAATTGAGAAATCATTTTAAAAATGAAATTAAAATTAACGGCATTCAGTCACAATTCAAAGATAAAGCGACAATTAAAATTGTCTCAATATCACATCAACAGCTCAAGGAAGCATAACAGGCAATATGTACAATTAATACTTGATGTAATATCAAATACAACAGAGAGAAAGATATATGACATTCTAATGTGAATACAAAATTAATAGAAAAGGAATTGAAGTGTAATAATTTAGTTTTAGATGTGAAATTTTAATAGAATCCTAAAAAATACTCTCCAAAAAATCAATGAAATAAATCTGAAATAAGTCCAAAACAGAACAGATCTCAGTAGCCTGAACTAACAGATATGCTGTAACCGCCCTCTTACTATAGGTCACGTGCTGGTAATCACCTGATTAAACAGGCAAATTTTCACTTCCACCTTACCATGCTTCCTATAAAACTACCTGGACAAGTGAGATTGGGCCTCTTACGCCGTGTAAGTCACCAGAAACCCACTGCAATTTCATTCTTGCGGCTGAAGTCCAATTTGCCCCAGGATTTTAACCCCAAAAAGAGCTTACCTTCAGAAGGAGAATGGAAGCATCTCAAACAGCATATTCCTGGAGAAAGTGTCCAGACAAATGAAGTGAATGATAGAATTCCTCGCTTCCCATTGGTTAAGGAAATAGTTCCTACCCTTTTGCCAAAGCCAGGAGTCCCTCAGGTAGGTTCCAAGTACACTTTTCGCCAGGTGATTCAGATTCTCAAAAACAAGACACAACCGGAATTGATCTACGAATCCGAGCCCCACAGACTCTACTTTCTTGCCTGTTTCTGCTGTGCTGTTGTTTTCACCGTTTACGGCTTGGTTTTGGCCGAATATGCGTGGTTCCAGGCCAACAGAGACTACGAAGAGAACTTGACCGAAGAGAACGAGGCGGTCAGAAAAAGAGAATGGGTAATTTCGTTGGCCAAGAACTCGGTGTTCAGTATTATTATGCTTGGAGCTGCCTATGCCGTGGGCAAGTTTCCCACCAGATTGGTGAGAAGAATGTGGTACTTACCAGGTCCAGTTGAGCATGTCAAATTCACCAGTTATCCATTATTCCCGGGTCGTCCTACTCCGGTAATTACCGTGCCCTTGGAGCACTTGGTCAGAAGACACAAGGCCCGGGTATGGACGGGAAAAGGCTTCTACGGCACTGCTGACAATTCCATGTTCTTCTTCGTGTTGAAGGAGGCAATTGATGGTGGAAAAAAATCCAGAAATTGGGTGATTGACAGAAAGGGCTTTTTCTGGTCTGACGGAAGAGTGTTTGACTTTCTTTTTGGCCAAGAGACCTTGGCCGAAGCCGAGGCCGGAATTCCCTATGATGCGCAAATCGGTATCATGAACCGTGAAGTGCAGAAAAAGAAGAAACAATTACGGGCCGAACATGGCATGTTCTACCAATGGAAGTTAGGAGCCAAGGAGTTGAAGGACGACGTGAATAAGGCCGGCAGTTATGTCCAGAGTATTCGGGGCAAGACCAAGGAAAAGGGCCGAATCGAGGGCAAAAAGTGATAAAGTGGTGATAAAAGGAACAATAAAATTAGAGCCAGTGGAAGTGGTAGAACAGTGGATAAAGAGGATCAGTGTAATTAGAGCCAGTGGTAGAATAGTGGATAAAGAGGATCAGTATAATTAGAGCCAGTGGTAGTGGTAGAACAGTGGATTGAACAGTGGTAGAATAGTGATAAAGTGGATTGAACACTGGATAAATGTTATAATAGTGGATGAGTGATAAAAGTTAATAGTGGATAAAGTGATAACAGTTAATAGTGGATGAAGTGGTAACAGTTACTAGTTGATAAAGTGATAACAGTTAATAGTGGATAAAGTGATAACACTTAATAGTGGTCTGTATAATTGGAATAGAATCCTACATGCAGACATTTACGTGTCAATGCAGATCCAGATGATGTGTCAATGCAGCCAAAAGTGTCACCGCATTTGCACCATATTTTCACCGAACAAAATGCAACTAGTGCCAATAAATGGGTATTGACGCGTCAATGACCAATCTGTATACATCGCAACATGTCTATCAAAGTCAATGATCGATCTATCCATCAACGAATCCCAATCTACCACAGCCTACCACCCACTGGGTGAATCACAATAATTCACCCTATTCACTCCATGAATCTCAATAATTCACTCAATAGTCACTCATTCACTCATTCACTCATTCACCCGTTCACTCAATATTCACTCAATATTCACTCTATGGTTCACTATTCACACATTCACTATTCACTATTCACTCTTTGATTCACTCTTTGATTCACTCTTCACTCATTCTCACTTCTCTCTTCATTGAGTCTCATTTATTCCCTTCTTGTACATAGCGCCGAAATCCTCATGCAGACACCTGTAGGCTCCTGCACAGCGCACTGGCGGCCGTGTCGCCTGCATTTTGACGTGCAAACCTCGACATCGGGCCACTGACACGTGTACCGGGACGCCGCTGATCGTGTGGGCGCACAGCCACAGACACTGCTGCCCGATACGCCGTGGATCGGCTTGCCTCGATCGGCTTGCCTCGATCGTCGGAGTTGGCGGGTGCGTGTCGCGGTCACGTGATCCGCGTCACGTGCCTCTATTTTGGATGCGCCCCTTCGGGCCACTCCGCTGTCGCTTCAGCTCCAGCCAAACGGAGCAGACGTGCCCGTAGGCGCTTTCGGACGGGCACCTTCCACGGAGCCCCCACGCGCCCCCACGTCCCCCAACCCTCCACTCTGTCCTCCC
>JAJMGI010000046.1:0-51593 GCA_030568615.1 Suhomyces bokatorum | reverse complement strand
GACACCGTCAGAACCAGTAGTTGTAGTGGTACTAACATATGTGTTAGTCCAAGTAGTTGTCGTTGTGGTAGTCTTAGGAGAAGGGGTCTCGATAATCACAGTTGCGACACCGTCAGAACCAGTAGTAGTAGTGGTACTCACGTACGTGTTAGACCAGGTAGTGGTAGTGGTGGTAGTAGATGGGGAGGGAGTCTCGATAATCACAGTTGCGACACCATCGGATCCAGTAGTTGTAGTCGTACTCACGTACGTGTTAGACCAGGTAGTGGTAGTGGTGGTAGTCGATGGGGAAGGTGTTTCGATAATCACAGTTGCGACACCATCGGATCCAGTAGTAGTTGTGGTACTCACGTACGTGTTAGACCAGGTAGTGGTAGTGGTGGTAGTAGATGGGGAGGGAGTCTCGATAATCACAGTTGCGACACCATCGGATCCAGTAGTTGTAGTCGTACTCACGTACGTGTTAGACCAGGTAGTGGTAGTGGTGGTAGTCGATGGGGAAGGTGTTTCGATAATCACAGTTGCGACACCATCGGATCCAGTAGTAGTTGTGGTACTCACGTACGTGTTAGACCAGGTAGTGGTAGTGGTGGTAGTAGATGGGGAGGGAGTCTCGATAATCACAGTTGCGACACCATCGGATCCAGTAGTTGTAGTCGTACTCACGTACGTGTTAGACCAGGTAGTGGTAGTGGTGGTAGTTGATGGGGAGGGAGTCTCGATAATGACAGTTGCGACACCATCGGATCCAGTAGTTGTAGTCGTACTCACGTAGGTATTGGTCCAGGTAGTAGTAGTCGTAGTGACTAGGGATGGTAATTCTACTATGACAGTAACTGTTCCTCCACTGGTGGTTGGTGTTGTAGTAGTCGTAGTTGTATACAGACCAGTCCAAGTGATTGTAGTAGTAACCGTTGGAGTGGGTACTATGACAACAACAGTCTCGGTTTGTGCCCCAGATGAGTGGGGTAAAGTTGTTATTCTTGTAGTCGATCCAGTATACGTCAGAGTAGTGATCACAACAACTTGACCAGAAGATCCCGAATTTTCATTATCGTAATCACCCCATGAATAATCTTCAGAGTCGTCATGAAACTCTCCATTTGAACAAGTGTATTCACTAATATATTTAGTGTCAATACTAGAAGTTGTTGATAGAGGAATGAGCCAGAATTCGACAAAAGGACGGAAACCTGAAGGAATATTTTTGTACGTTGCAGTAAATTCGGATTCAGAACAGCTGAATGTAAATTGAAAATCGTCGGCAGCAGTTGGATACATCCAAGAATTGAAGGCATTGGAAATGAACGCATGCGCTTGATCACAGTTTATCTTCAATTCATCGACTTGAAGACCAATTGTGCCTTCTTTATATCCTCCTGGACAATTTGCAGCCAAGTAATAAGTTTGAAATATGTTAATACTGGGTGCACTCTTAAGCAAGAAAAAGGGATCACTTTTGGGATGACCACCAAGATCTCCAGGAAAATTGTAAGTAGTTGATATGGATTTATCGCCATCCTTGAAAGTGACGGTATTAGCACCAGCCTTGAACATCGTAGAGCATTGCAAATCAACTGACAGGGAGGAGAAACCAGCATTGAAAGTGAGTGGAAAGAAAAAAGTTCCCTGAGCCAGAGCTACAGAAGTAATAGCATCAGTTGCAGTACACTGTATGGTAGAATATGATACTAAGACGTCACCTCCAGTCAACAAACAGTTTGCAAAAACAACATTATTAGCCTTCAATTGCAACTTGTTGGAATCTTGCGTGAATTTATATCCGCATGGAATTGTAAGAGTAAAGGTATCATCAGGCTGTACTATATCTGTTGACATTTTCCATCCTATAGTTGCAATATAACTTGGTTTATCTGGTGCTATAATTTCATAATTAGCACCAGAATCATACACAAGTGAGTCGAATGAAGTGAAGATGCCGCTAACTTCTTTTGCTGTTGCAGATGCTAGTAAACTGGCGAACCGTACAAGGTTCAGAAGTTTCATCTTTGGATTGTTGAATGTTGCAAACTTTAAACGCCACAAAGGGTGGTATATATAGACGATTTTAGTCTAGATTAGTCAACTAAAATGAGATTAAACAGCGCCCAATTTATTTGGTACAATCAATTATGTATCTGGTCACCAAAGCTCCAAAATGAGGTTAAATATTAATTTAAGGCTTTCATGTGCTTTCAGTGTATTTCTTGGTTTCTTCCACATTTGCTTTTGAATATGAGATATACTTTCAAGAACAAAAGCTACTACTATCATTCCAATTTTACAACTTCAAGTTACTATTTGAAGATATGTTAAGTCTGACATACTACGTGATCGAATCCATTCAGTTTGGTACCGGTGTTCCAGTCATTATCTATTAAGAAGCTTCATAAATTCTTTCCACGCGCAAAAAAATACTTCTGCGCATGCAACGCAATCTAATTGAGTCAAAAATGTGTTATTTCTGCGCTCTGACACCTTGAGTTGAGGCACATTTCAAATAATAGTATCGATAATAATAAACCTCATGGTATACAGGAACAAATATACAGGATTAGCACTATACTGTGAATCAACTTCAGAACCAGCAGTTGTTTTAAAATCAAATCTATCTATACAAACAGGCAAAGTGAAGCGAAACGCAGCAATTAAAAAAGGATTATATTTCAAAGTTGGATCGAATTCTTTGATTTCGCATAACTTTTTACCCTATTCCAAACTTCAACTGAAGCATGTTTTTTTGAATTTCCCTGAATCAAAATGTCTTTATCCGGCATGGAAGCCAAGCCCTACATAAATGTGTTCATATGCTTCTTTGCACCTTGCAATTATTCTAGAACCAGAAAGGAAAAAATAGGGCAAGACATTCCTATTCTAAGAAGACGAAGAAGAAGAACTAGAAGAAAGCTTTGGAGGTCCATTTAACTAAACCTTCTATTTTGTAGACACGAAGAGATGACCACAGATTTTGCATATTAACAAGAAGCATCCATGCCACATTTAATTCCTCACTGCGCTATTAAATCTCGAGAAAGCATAGTTAACACCGCACAAGAAAGAATAGTCTAGCTAGGGGAAAGAAATTCCCAATTTTTGGATTTGTAGAGAGATATTAATATGTAAAACTTAATCCTGGACATTGTACCCAATTGCCTCATCCAAAGAAGTAATCCTTAATCAAACTATCGAATTAATTGATTTAACTATCCCTAATTCAAAATCATACGATTCTGAAAGCAAACTTAGAAACTAGCAGTCGAAACTCTGTTAATTTCTAATAATATTGTAATTTAGCCTACTAATGCAGATTGGTGCCTGCCTACACGAAAACGGAAAAGAATGCGATGAAAAGGTCGATTTAGAATCATTACTCTAATTTTAAGTTGCGCCTCAGTCATTCCTGCATTTTTCCTTCCTTTATCCGTTCAATTCATCAATTTGCTTCGTCAAATACATATGACAAAAGAGTGATCGGTGTTCATAAGTTCTAATCTATGCAGAACATGTTCCACATATATTTAGTTTGCTATCATTTTTAGATTTTGAATTAACATACTGTGAACACCTTTACTCTTGGTGAACCTTAGTAAAATGGTTAATGATTAGGGACATGAACTAACAAAAAGAGACAATGGATTAAGATATAGCTAATATCAAATTTAGGGTAGTTCCACTTAGAACGCCTAATTTTGTAATGAATAGAGTTGTTGGAGGTCGTGGAATTAATGTGTTCGTGAAATCACAAGCGTTATCGACCATACCCGGCCACCACTATAAAAACGCCGCAGCAAGCTAATCCACCGATTTTGGATTAAAAGATACAGTTAATTAAATTTGGAACTCATTAACAAAACTGGTGAATGTCAGACTCTACCACTCAATATTTTTAATGAATGTGTTGTTACCCAGGAATGAACGATCCTCATTTGGTTCGGGTTTTTAGATCGCTTGCACTGCAGTGGTTTCCTTTCTCCATTTCAGAAACTTGAATGTTGAGATGGATCAAGAGAGAGGTCCAGAGAGAGGCTTGACGAAAAGAAAGGCATCGAGTTCTCCAGAATTAACACCGATGGCGTCGTGGATGAGGAAACTTGTTTTCTATTACTTCGATCAAGTCAATCGGGAAGATGATATTTCAAAATGTATAGAACAGTGAAATAATTTAAAGCCATGAAGTTATCTACCCATTATAGCAATGTGTTCATCAAACTTGACTACCCTTTTCTGTTTCTATAGTTAGACGGTTGGGCTAAAATTTTACTTGCTCATTTTATTAGTACTAAATGTTCAAGATTCACATTCTTATCACCGAAACTATCTTTGATAACCCCCACGAATTTTGTGGAAGGTCCAATTCGAGTTGATTAATTAAGTAACGTAGCAGGTTAATTCTTCACGAATCTTTCAGGTAGAGCTATTACACTGTGTTTGAAACTAGCACGGAGGTAAGTTGCACTCTAATTTCAAGGCTTGATGGGTATACCCTTTTCGAAGAAGGATGTGTTGCAGGTATATTGTGCATGCAAAGTGAAAAATTAGAAAACTAATGCAACTCAAGAATCTCTTGTTTCGCCAATTGAAGCAATTTCGACGAAGCGTTATGCCTCTATTACACCCAAAAGACAAGCGGAGACAAATACACCAAAGTAATGTGATTAAGGAAATAAAGTCGGGTGTGATTATCAGTTGGCTTTTGGGCTTTTTATGTACCTTTTTTTGTCTCAATATTGAATCGCTTATAATCCTCGCCTCTCTTGCAAATAAAGATTGCACGACAACAGATAATCTGCCTTGTTGGTGTGCTCGACGCGATGTGCTCTGATAAGGCAAGATCTGCAGGTAACACTATGGCCACATGGTAAAACCAGCTAATTTGCCATTTCCACATGTCAGCCTGAGGCAAACTTCACTACAAAGAATAAGAACCCGTACCACACCAGTAAAGAAATATAGTAGACTTCACTGAATTGGTCAATGTAGAACTACAGAACGCACGCACAACTTATTGATGGCCAGTAGCATCTTCGAGGCAAGCTCGTGCGATGACAGCTGCGTTACTTCGAGGAATTCAGTGGTCACTCAACAGGAGCAGACTTTCTGCCTATCGACAGTACCTCCTCAACCACATCAGCTACTGGTGCCAATTCACCTCCCGAACATCGTGAACATGAAGACCGAGTCTTCTGTTCCCTAGGTATATCGCTTTCTCACCTCTCCCCGCCTCCCTCGCTTGTCCAGGCGTTGCCCCATGTCAAATTTAATTACCGATTAGATTTTCCTATTCGAATCTCACATTTGCTATAAGAACAGACAAACTATAACGAAATGACTAAACCCAATAACACAATTTGCGTCTTCTGTGGTTCTTCTTTTGGTACTAAATCACTCTTTGCAGAGCAAGCAGCAGAATTAGGAAGAAAGCTAGCAGAAAACAATTGGGGTCTTGTCTATGGAGGTGGTACGACTGGTCTTATGGGAGCTGTGGCAAAAGCTTGTGCTACCAATGGAGGATATGTTCATGGCATAATTCCAGATGCTTTGATTGAGAAGGAGAGAACCGACTCAACTGATCAGAATTTGCTGTCGATCCCAGACTCAAAGGAATACGGCAAAACCACTTTGGTTCAAGACATGCACACGAGAAAGAAATTGATGGCCCAAGAAGCAGACGCGTTTGTTGCATTGCCAGGGGGATATGGTACGTTGGAAGAATTGATGGAAGTAGTTACTTGGTTTCAACTCAACATACACAACAAACCAATTGTGGTTTTCAATGTTGATGGATTTTACGATCAGTTCTTGACCTTTATCGAGAAAGCAGTCGAGAGTGGATTCGTGGGGCTGAGCCAAAAACAGATTATTCAGGTGGCAAATACGACAGAAGAAGTTTTTAGTGCAATCCAACTGTACCAGAAACCAGAGGGCCTACTCAACTTAAACTGGGACCGTACTTAGTTTTGTATTTATTGTAAGTGAGGAAATGAACGATCGAAGCTATTTCGACTCAATTTGAGCTGTAAAATTTCCGAATCTTTCCAGTCCTATTAACCTGTTATATACTTTTCTGATGCTAATTCAAAACCAAGCTGAGCCAATTCCAGAATAGTATCCAATACCTTCGTGCTCTGCTCTCTCACCAAAAGATCGTTATCGTTATGCTCAATATAGTTCAAGATAGTGACAACCTTTGCTTTATATTCGTTGGGAAATGGCAAGTTTTGCGATTCTGAACACCCCAAGATCAAATCATTTATCAATACAACAGCCGCTCTTCTCATTATAGCACTATCCTTAGAACTTTCCAACTGAAGGATTCCAAGTGCACAATCTAATATTGGTTCCAAATAGATGATAATTCCCATAGGATTCGTTCTGCACGCTGTACCCAACAATGACATGCTAGACATTCTAATTCGGTTATCCTCTGGCAACTTATCTTTAGATAGCCTTACTATAGAAAGATTAGCTTCAATTATTGATCTTGCTATGTCTCCCGAGAACATATCGTTATTAGTTTGGATATAACCAAGCAATGCTTCACCAATTTTCAATCTCTCGTCTAAACCTGTATCTTGAGCTTTGTTGAGATAAGCTTCTGTTAGAGTTTTGATAGACTCGCTCGGATTGAGTTCCATTAAGCTTTTGAGTCCCTTGATTACGTTCAAGTAGATGAAAGGTTCGGAATCCTTAAGTTGCACCAAATGTAAACTAATAGCAAACTCTATGCTTATAACTTCACTTTTTTGTTCAATCAATTGCCTCAATAAGTGTAGACCATGTGCTCTGATGGGCACTAGTGGATCATTCAAACTAGTTATAGCTCTTTTGAGAATTTGAGCGTCCCAATCGGCTTTGCTATCAACAGCAACAGTTCCTTGGAGCAAATCTTCTATTCGGTCATGTAAGGATTTCGCATTTTCTGCAATTGCGTTTGTAAGAGATGGAACCTTCTTCAAAGAGACTTGAATCTGTTGAATTAAGACCCTGCAATCTTCATCAAAAGATTTAGTCTCAGAGAGAATTGCAGATAGTAATTCCAACACAACTGGCAATGCTTGTGAGAAAATTCCCGAATCATAGTCATCCTCATCGTCGGAGTCACTATCTTCGTTAGAATTTCCATGATTTTGTACCTTACTTAGTTCTGGGTTCAAAAAGTCTTTTACCAATCTCAAGATATCCGATGGTTCCTTAGCTAAAATTTCGTTATACTGAACTCCAATTTGTTCCAAAATTCGTAAATCTATCAAGATAAAGAAATCACTATTTTCTCCCAACAGCTCTTGAGGAAATAACCATCCATTCAACAAGTCAAGAAATAACCTTCTTATAATTTCATCATCCAAATCATTCAAAAGATCCATGAAAAATTTGCTGAACTTATCTAAATTTTGAATAAACTTGTTCATCTTTGTAGTGGTGGTGATGGAGTTGGTTATTTCACAAATTTGTACAAGGCCGTTTGGTCCCATTTCGAATTCCCAATGGTCTCCTCCCTCAGTGAGTAGATTCTTCACAAGTAGTCCCAACCCATATGCATTACCATTATCTGCTTCAGTCTTCATGACAGTGAAATAACTGACAATCACACCAGTTATTGCATCGCAAGATTTTCCATTTTGACGTAGAAACACAATGTATGACCACAATGGAACCAATATTCTGCTAAACAAGGCCCCACAGAGATCAGGAACCAATCCTTTCTTTGTGAGCGAGATAAGGACATTGACATTATTGTTAAGTTGGGCTTCGGAGACTAAACAACCCGTGCCAGATGGTGGATCAAATTTGTCCCAAATCTTTTTCAAGAAAAAGTCTTCAACAATCCTTGTATTTTTAAACCATATCTTTTCTATCAAATGTCCAATACAGCTGGTGTTTGTTGGCTTATTTATGTTGACCAAGAGGTCGTAGGACTGTTGACTAATGCTCTCAAAGTATTCGACTGTGCTAACATTTTTTGGTTTTTGAAGTACGATACTTGCAACTTGATCCAATTTTTCGATGGAAATATCTTCATTTTCTCTCAAGCCAAGTACGTATTCAATTAGTGCTTCTAAACCATTCTTTCTTGGCGCATCGTAATGCAACAGGCTTAAAATTTCCATAACAAGCCCTTTGAAATATGGAGGAGAATTTGTGGATATTAAGAGCGATAACGTTTGGAACAATTCATAAGTTTCTGGAATAGACAATACTTCCTTGAGATCCGCTCTAAGCAATGTACGATCAACCTGTAATGTGGGAGTGGTTAAAAGTGTAATTAGTACCACTAAGAAATCTGAATAGCCAGTTCCAACACTAAGCAAACGTTTCACATCAGATTCTATACTGAAAATGTGCTTGAGTCGCTTGTAGCTCAACTCTAGAAGTTTTTGATGAGAATATACTTTGCATTGGGTATGTCCACTTTCGGGAACTAATCTCTGGATTTTTATTCTGTTGGTATCAAAGTCTTTCAATTGACGTTTCTCCATTGGAATCCCAATATTGTAGAAATTTAAGACAGGATACAACCCAAAGATTAATATGGCATTGAAGAGTTTCGAAAATGTTCGGATGTCATGCAATGAAATTTTGATAAGATTGGGATCCTTTAGATCAGTTCTTTCTGACAAGCTCTGAATATCCTCAAGACTTTTAAGAAGATAGTCAATCACCTGATATTGCATCTGGAATTCAATGCTGAATTGTTTAGTTTCACTATGCTCCTCCATTTTCTTCTCGCCAATTCTCTCAAACAAGGTCTTCACAGATAATTCTTCGAACTTTCCATCCAAAATCTTTTCTAGCTCCTGGAACTTAAGATCTAAGGGACTAGTACCCAAATGAGTGAGCTTGTTCAAGCCTCTCTGCTTGTAGACTTCCAGAGCATCTCTCTTTATCGTAGTCTTTTTTGGCTTTACTTCGAATGGATTCTTTTTGGGCTTAGTAGCGGGAACTCTGCTTGGTACAGAGTCGTCAAGGACTTCGATCTTGGGAGGCATGACCGAAAGACACTCCACTAGTTGACATCAGATTCGGAATCACTTCAACTCCTACCAAGGCAATATGAGCTTAGTCATCGATGACCAATTCATGAGCATCGCCAAAAAAAGTTACATGTATAACTAAAGCCAAAAATTAGACAGAACATTCTAGAGATCATGAGGTTGACACAAGAAGAGATGGATGCGGTCATCTACGACGCTAGACTGGGAGATATTGATACTCTCCGTGAAATTTTTGACGAAATTCCCCCTTCGGTATTAATGGACATCAAAGATGAATACACCTTAATTACTCCTGTGCATGCTGCTGCTGGAAATGGACACTATGACACGGTGGAGTTCTTATTGTCGATTTTGCCCAAGGAAGATGCCATTAAAATAGCACTGCAACCTAACGAGAGTGGAAACACTCCACTTCACTGGGCTGCTCTCAACGGTCACTTGAAGATTGTGGAATTCTTATGCGAGAAGTACGAAGCCGATCCTTTCACCAAGAACAATGCTGGCCACGATGCAATCTATGAAACTGAAAGTAATGGACAGACCGAAGTGGAAAACTGGTTCTTGAAGAAATACGCAGTTGAGGATGACTTTAAAGTGGAGGAAGAGGGAGAAGACACAAAAATTTCCTACAAGCCTGGATCCGAGAGTATCGAGGCCGAACAACAAGCCCAACTAGCTTCTGTTGAGGAAAAAACTAAGAGCTTGGAGCTTTAGTTTTGATTTCTTCTACCAGATTTTGCTTCATATCATGAGCATACATGACTCTTTTTTGGTCAATGGATCGGTACAAGAAATACAAAATTGAAACCAGAAGATCCCCAAAGAACTGTTGTGGAACTACCTCTTTCCTTGACTGTCACCTGCTCTCTAGAGCCCATAATTCTTGTCCTAGTCACTCCCTGTATATTATCAGTCATAAGTAGTAGTGCGCTTACCGCTTCAATAGACAAAAAATTTTTCGAATACATTTTTCACCAACGACACTTATTGACTACCATGAGTGATTTAGGATTTGACCCATCGTTAAAGAAGAAGAAGAAGGCCAAGAAGCCTGAAGAAACCGATTCTCCTGCTCCAGAAGTTTCCACAGATGACATGTTTTCCGGCATGAAGAAAAAGAAAAAGTCCAAAAAGGCAGAGGAAGCCGACGGCTCCTCAACTCCAGCAGGAGACGACTTAAGCACAGCATTGGGCGATCTTAGCATTAAGAAAAAGAAGAAGAAGTCCACCAAGAACCTCGATGCCACCGATTTCGAGCAACAGTTGGAAGAAGCAGGTATTGAAGAAAGTTCTGCAGTGACCCCAGAGACCGAACCAGTAGCAGTTGCTGGAGGTATGCCATACGAAGACTTGTTGTCACGTTTTTTCACAATCTTGAAGGCCAACAACCCCGAATTGGCCGGAGACAGATCAGGTCCAAAGTTCAGAATCCCCCCACCAGTATGTCAAAGAGAAGGTTCCAAGAAGACCTTGTTTGCAAACGTCCAAGAAATTGCCACCGTGTTGCAAAGAAATCCCGAGCATTTGATACAGTTCTTGTTCGCCGAATTGGGTACTTCCGGTTCCATTGATGGTGAGAAGAGATTGGTCTTGAGAGGTAAGTTCCAGCCTAAGCAAATGGAGTCCGTCTTGAGAAGATACATCATAGAATACGTTACATGTAAGACATGTAAGTCGATGAATACCGAGTTGAAGAGAGAGTCGGCCAACAGATTGCATTTCTTGAGCTGTAAAGCATGTGGATCCACCAGATCCGTGTCTTCGATTAAGACTGGTTTCCAAGCCCAAATCGGAAGAAGAAAGAAGATGTGAAAAGAATAGTTCTAAGCTGTATAGAAATTCTATGTACAATAGGCGAAACATGTGTAGTTACAAGGTTCGAATATGGCAAAGCTACGACATTTTGGATAATAGTACAATGTTTTATTAATTCATTTTCTCGTGCCGATGCTCAAGCAAGGCCATTGACAATCTTCTTTAAGGGAGAGCACCACAAGCTCACTCCATCGAACGTGATCATATAATCTAGTATACTCTTGTTGATTTCTTGTTTTAAAGATGGGTCATTGCCGGACTCTAAAGTTTTTGTCACAATCGAGTGAATGAAGGTGACGTGTTGGGAGTCAATAGTATTTATTTGACTTTTGAGTTTCTGTTCATAATGGCCCAATTCTCGCTGAGGAAGTTTCGAAGGGCTTTGAAGCAATTTGTGTAGAATTTCGATGGTTTCTTGGGGACTGGCCGAGCTGGTGTCAGGGACTTCAGGCTCAACTTCCGGTGTATCTACGGAAGCCGTAGGCATGGCTGGAGGAGCAGTCATACTGGGAATTCGAGAACCCGTGGGAGGTCTTGATATAGGAGGAGCGCTTGTAGTGCTGGGAATAGGATATCCTGGAGATTGACGACTTCCACTTGCGCTTGAAGTACTGTCTATTGATCTGGAAGGCACAATTGGTGGTGTCAGTCCAATATCCGAAGAAATGGAACTGCTTGACGAGTTGAGCGTGGTGTCCATTATTCCTGCTGCCCTTCTGGTCTTTGCTTTGGCAATGCTACTGGAACTGCTATTCCGTGACATCATTATAGGAGGACAATCATTCCAGCCGTCTATTTGGTCTCCTCTTTGGTATTTTGTGAGAGTCATTATATGTGAAGTGTTTAATTATGTAGTGGTTGGTAAATGTGGCCAAATTAATATATAGAAACGTAGCAGAATCAAGTGGTTGACACCAGAGCGAGTATATATACAGGAGGAGAAGACTCAAAATCTAGAGAATGTGGAGAATGTTGGCACCGATTGTTTTATCTCAAAAGGTGTCTCAAAATATGGGCCATGTGTTCTTTATGCACAGCATATCACGTGGTGCATGAGGTGTGACTCAGGTCAGGTGACAGCATCACACATGATCAGTCGGACTTCAACTCTTTTTGCCATCACCATGTCAATTGCCAGGGGTGCCCTTACAGAGGAGCAACGCAAGCGTATTGTATGTGTGTTTGAACCTTCAAAATAAGGATAGTACTAACTTCAGGAATCGAACCGAAAACGTGCACTAGAAAGAGTTCAGAGTAGAAATGCTCCTACTCCACCGCCACCAACGCGTGCCCAAGCACCTGTTCCCACCACCTCTATGGATCAGATACGTATGGGTTTTCACTTACCGGGAGAAGCACCTGAGCCCAAACGACCACGAGTAGAATTAACTCCAGAGCAGCGCAAGAGAATCGAAGAAAATCGACAGAAAGCGCTCGAGATAAGAAGAAAGTTAGCGCAGAACAACCGGGACGCCACCAAAACGGCACCAGAAATTCATTCGGCCCCAGAGAACGTCAGAATAACAACAAAACCAAACCAAACCGCCCAGAATCGCACAGGATCAAAGTATGAGCCACCAGCAATTAAGCGGAAAGATTACATCGAATTCGATTTTTCTACATTAACAGATTCTAGAGGTGGATTTCTCAACGATCAGCCTGAAGACCTGGCGCCTGAAGAAATGACCACCTTAGATCAATGGAAAGAAAAGCAGAAAGAGCAAATGGTGGTAAAAGACTTAGCACCTCCAATTGATGTGGAGAATGCCCCTAAGTGTTACGAATGCAACTCTCTCGAAGTTGACCCCAATTTATTCACCAATTTTTGGAAAGTACGAGCATGTCGGAGTTGCATTCGGGCTATGCCGGAGAAATACTCTTTGTTGACCAAAACTGAATGTAAAGATGATTACCTTTTGACAGATCCAGAACTTCGTGATACTGCGTTATTGCCTCGAATAGAAAAACCCAACCCCCATGGATACTCCCGAATGCTTCTTTTCCTTCGGTTCCAAGTGGAGGAGTTTGCATGGAAGAAATGGGGTTCCGCAGAAAAGTTGGATGAAGAGTGGGAACGTCGTGAGGCCATGAAGATCAAGCGCAGAGATAAGAAATACAACCAACAGCTTATGGAAATGAGAAAAAAGACCAGAGCAGAGGAATATACTCGAAAATTGCGGGATGGTAAAGGCTTGGACGATAGGCATGTACACGATTGGTCTGCACTAATCTCAGTTCCTGGTGAAGAGAACATGGTAAAAAAGAGATGCATTGATTGTGGGGTTGAAACAGAAGAGCTTGTATTCAACTTTTGAACGTAATAGAACAGGATAGACCCAACTAATTGGAACTCTCCACAAGGAAGGATAGGATATAGTTCGGATTAATTTTATACATAATAAATGCTGCTGGCTAGAAGTATTTTCATGCACTCTCGTAAATTAGGTTTGCCATGAAGGGAACTACCCCGGCAGACACACCCGGTTGACTGCATTGGAAACCCTCGGATCTTTTTTCGTACACCCTACGGGCCCTTGCTTCTAGAATCACCCTCGAAATTCATACAGGGTCGTGCGCGGCCGACTTTCCATGGAAGCCCATAGAATTTTCCACCCCAGTTCGTCCACTCTCCATTTGCAACATACCGTCGAATATATAAATTCAACACCTCCCTCATTTTTGTTGCGATAATTCGTTTTAACTCTTCACCCCAAAAATGACTGACGCTAAGGCCGAAACCCATGAGTTCACTGCTGAGATCTCTCAGTTGATGTCCTTGATCATTAACACCGTTTACTCGAACAAGGAGATTTTCTTGAGAGAGTTGATCTCGAACGCTTCGGATGCTATTGACAAGATCAGATACGAGGCCCTTTCCGACCCTTCCAAGTTGGAGACCGAGCCTGAATTGTTCATTAGAATCACCCCCAAGCCAGAGGAGAAGGTTTTGGAGATCAGAGATTCCGGTATCGGTATGACCAAGGCTGACTTGGTCAAGAACTTGGGTACTATCGCCAAGTCCGGTACCAAGAGTTTCATGGAGGCCCTCTCTGCCGGTGCCGACGTTTCCATGATTGGTCAATTCGGTGTTGGTTTCTACTCCTTGTTCTTGGTTGCTGACCACGTTCAAGTCATCTCCAAGAACAACGACGACGAGCAGTACATCTGGGAGTCTAACGCTGGTGGTAAGTTTACCGTCACCTTGGATGAGACCAACGAGAAGTTGGGCCGTGGTACCGTCTTGAGATTGTTCTTGAAGGAGGACCAATTGGAGTACTTGGAGGAGAAGAGAATCAAGGAGGTCGTCAAGAAGCACTCCGAATTCGTCTCCTACCCAATCCAATTGGTTGTCACCAAGGAGGTTGAGAAGGACGTCCCAGTCGAGGAAGAGGAGGAAGTCGCCGATGACGACAAGAAGGCCAAGTTGGAGGAGGTCGAAGACGAGGACGCTGAGAAGAAGCCAAAGACCAAGAAGGTTACCGAGAAGGTCGTCGAAAACGAAGAGTTGAACAAGACCAAGCCTTTGTGGACCAGAACCCCATCTGACGTTACTCAAGATGAGTACAATGCTTTCTACAAGTCTATCTCTAACGACTGGGAAGACCCATTGGCCGTCAAGCACTTCTCTGTTGAGGGTCAATTGGAGTTCAGAGCTATCTTGTTCGTTCCAAAGAGAGCTCCATTCGATGCTTTCGAGTCTAAGAAGAAGAAGAGCAACATCAAGTTGTACGTCCGTCGTGTTTTCATCACCGACGATGCCGACGAGTTGATCCCAGAGTGGTTAGGCTTCGTCAAGGGTGTTGTCGACTCTGTTGACTTGCCATTGAACTTGTCCAGAGAGATGTTGCAACAAAACAAGATCTTGAAGGTCATCAAGAAGAACATCGTCAAGAAGTTGATCGAGACCTTCAACGAGATCGCTGAGGACCAAGAGCAATTCGACAAGTTCTACACTGCTTTCTCCAAGAACATCAAGTTGGGTATTCACGAGGACCAACAAAACAGAAACTCCTTGGCCAAGTTGTTGAGATACTACTCTACCAAGTCCACCGAAGAATTCACTTCTTTGTCTGACTACGTTACCCGTATGCCAGAGCACCAAAAGAACATCTACTACATCACCGGTGAGTCTATCAAGGCCGTTGAGAAGTCTCCATTCTTGGACGCTTTGAAGGCTAAGAAGTTCGAGGTCTTGTTCTTGGTTGACCCTATCGATGAGTACGCCATGACTCAATTGAAGGAGTTCGAGGACAAGAAGTTGGTTGACATCACCAAGGACTTCGAGTTGGAAGAGACCGACGAGGAGAAGGCTGAGAGAGAAAAGGAAATCGCCGAGTTCGAGCCTTTGACCAAGGCCTTGAAGGAAGTCTTGGGCGAGCAAGTCGAGAAGGTTGTCGTCTCCCACAAGTTGGTTGACGCTCCTGCTGCCATTAGAACCGGTCAATTCGGCTGGTCCGCTAACATGGAGAGAATCATGAAGGCTCAAGCTTTGAGAGACACCACCATGTCCTCTTACATGTCTTCTAAGAAGACCTTCGAAATCTCTCCAAAGAGTCCTATCATTAGAGAGTTGAAGAAGAAGGTTGAAGCCAACGGTGCCGAGGACAAGACCGTCAAGGACTTGACCACCTTGTTGTACGAAACCGCCTTGTTGACTTCTGGTTTCTCCTTGGACGAGCCATCTTCCTTCGCTGGTAGAATCAACAGATTGATTTCTTTGGGTTTGAACATCGACGAAGATGAGGAAGTTGAGGCTGAAATTGGTACCTCCACCGCCACCACCTCTGAACCAACTGTTGAATCCACCATGGAAGAAGTCGATTAAATGATCACGTAATGTATGTATTTCTTATTCTAAATAGTTTTGGGTTCCTATATAATAATACTAAGGTTAGATTAGAACGTGTAATTAGCTCTATTAGCTAGTATTAAAGTATGGGAGTCAATATGTTAGAGATCTAATATGCTAGCCAAGTATAACAGATACCCCCACTGTTATAGTCAAGGTGCACCGGATGCACTAATATAGTCAGGATGTAACGGATACTTCCACTACGCTAGCCAGGATGTAAAGGATGTCTCCACTCAGCCAGTCAAAGAGTTATGGATATTTCCACTAACTTAGTCAAGCTGTAACGGATATCTCCACTAAGCCAATTAGCGGATTCCTCCAATTAATACCAAGATATACCATATTATCAACTCTACTCTATTAATTAATTTCAATCTGGTCCATTCACCAATAATTTCCCTATTAGTATAATGAAAAATTTGTCCAAATCAGGAACTCGCTTATCGTCGAGTTTCTATGTTCTCTGAACTCTTCTCGTTGAAGGTACAGGTAAATCTTTCAGGTGTTCATCTCGTTAATATTTCTGGTCGTCTCTCTACCATAGCCATTCTGCTGACACTGCTTGAACTATTTTCCATACTAATTTCAGCCCTGTTTTCAGCCCTTCCTTCGGGAATTAGCAACCCAGGTGGAGAAGCACGTTTTTGCTACAAACGTGCCCACGTAAAAGTGCCATTTGGGGCCAAAACCGGCTCAAATTGACCAGAAATGGCCCCTCTCGCTTCCGTTTCAAGGACGACGCGTCGAACTCCGCAAATCGAGCTTTTCTGCACATGAAGTCGCCATTTCCCAACATCGTCACTCTGGTATCGCTATTACCAATTGGACGCACGTGATTCTGGACCCCAGCTAGAAGCATACGTCAACTGTAGCCCCAGGGGCCCAATGGGCCCCTAAGCAGTCCCAACACCTTGCCACACCCCTCCTCTCCGTACCGACCCTCTTTTCCCGTTTTTTCCGCCTTCTGAACGCCTGTTCTCGATGCTCCGATCTTCCCCATCACTTCCTGTGCATATGCACATCAACATTTCCAATTCCATCCTCTGCCTTTTTCCCAACCACCACCACCACCACCATGGGTCTCTTCATTCCCCCAGACAAGTTGGACAACTTGCGCTTGTACAAGTACTCTTCCGAAGACCACTCGGTGATTTCCAAGTACATTCTCAAGGCATGGTGGAACTACTTTGTTCATATCTTCCCCATGTCCATGGCCCCCAATGTCATCACCCTCCTTGGTTTGGTGTGGGTTTTGATCAACTTGGCGTGCGTTTTCTACTACGACCCCTACTTGGACAGTGGAGCCACCCCCAGATGGTGCTATTTCTTCTACGCCTGGGGTCTTTTCATGTACCAGACCTTTGACGGATGTGATGGATGTCATGCTCGTAGAACCGGGCAATCGGGACCTTTGGGTGAGCTTTTTGACCATTCCATCGATGCTATCAACTCCAGTTTGGGCGCTTTTGTGTTTGCCTCTGTTCTTAAGATGGGATACGGCGGTTTGCTCGTGTTGTCCCAGTTTGCTACCGTGTGCAACTTCTACACCTCCACCTGGGAGGAATACCACACCCACACGTTGTACTTGTCGGAATTCAGTGGTCCTGTGGAAGGTGTGTTGATGATCTGCATTGTGTACATTGTGACCGGCTTGTTGGGCCCAGACATCTGGAGTGTCAAGTTGACCGACGTGGACTTGTCCATTGTCGGAATCAACGCCCAGTACGAGATCTCCACCTCCGTCATCTACGTGGTCATCGGCTTGGGCTCCTTGTACTTCAACATCATTTCTGCCATGAAGAATGTCACCAAGTACTACGAGAAAACCTCCAAGAGCACTGCTAAGGCCAAAATTGACGAGGCGTACCTTGGCTTGATTCCTTTCTTCTCCTACTACGCGTCCGTGATCGTTTTTGCATGGTTCTACCCCGAGGTCATCACCTACTGTGGCTTTCCTTTGATCTTGTCCATCTGTTTCACCATTGCCTTTGCTGTGGGCAGAATCATCTTGGCCCACTTGACCCTCCAGGCCTTCCCCATGATCCAGGTTCCTATGTTTGTTCCTACTCTCCAGCTTCTCACTTCCAAGATTTTGATCGAACTTTATGGCTACGACCGTTCTTTGGTGTTACTCTGTGTCAGTTGGTTGGGTCTTGGTCTTACCTTGGGTATCCATAGTGTCTTTGTGGTGGAAATCATCTCTGAAATCACCACTTTCTTGGACATTTACGCCTTGTCCATCAAGCACAAGCGTGCTTAAGTCCATATATCTGTTGAGGCAGAGATTTGGAGTATTTACATATGACTCACAGATGAGTGCTAGAGAACAATAAAAACTATTTGCTTTGCAATATTGGTTCTGATTTTGGAGTGGTAAATGGTATTGATATACTTGGAAAGGTAATAATACTAGTGAAATGAAATAATACTAGTGAATTGAAATAATACTAGTCTTGTGGAAAAATAGTATTTGTCAATTGAAATAATGATACTAGTCAATTGAAATAATGGTACTAGTCAATTCGTTGAAAGCCAGAACATTAACTGATTCATAAATGGTCCATATCAATCACTGCTCTTCCTTCCTTAGTTGATCAATACAGTGTCTTCCTTCTAATTGATCAAAACAGTGTCTTCCTTCTAATTCATCAGAAGTGCAGTGTTCTTTCCACTCTTACACTTCTCCAAATCCAACTCAGTTCCTCGTTCTCTCTCCAGTCCCCTCACTACACTCCTACATACCCACTGGGCCTAGACAAGACTCATAGAGCAGTTTATTCGTATAGATACATCAACGATCATTAGATCCGAGCACCCACTCTCGCATCACTATGTACAAGGGAACGCATTAAGCAGAAGACTTCTTCTCACCGTCAACACCAGAAGCCAACACTTCTTGGGCGCCTGGTTGCAATGCAAGTTGGTTTTCCATCTCCTGTAATTGGGTCTCGGCCAAGATGGCCAAAGACAATGGCACACCGAGCAACAAGGCAGACGAGGTCAAGGTCCACAACAACGAGCCTGTCTTGTTCAAACCAGCCGTGGCGTAGCTCTTCAAGGTCTCGGTGGCACTCAAGATCTGGGTTCTTTGGTCGGGAGCAATTATGTCCTTCAAGGCGACGATTCTGTCGTAGATGGTTTCATTCTCGTAGTCGAAGTCGTCTTCCACGTCGGACTCGGATTCCGAGTCGGATTCGCTGTAGTTTTCGGTTTTTGGAATGGACGCCTCAGTCTTGCTGAAGCTGGTGCTGGATTCGTCGTCGATCTGAGTTAACTTGACCATTGTAGCTGTATTGGTTGAATTGCTGGAGAAGTGGATTTTTCAATAAAATTTTTTTGACTGGTGCACGCCAGAGACATTGTCATACTGGGTGCAATGGTGGTTTGCGACATGGCCGCCAGGAGGATGAGTATGAGGGGAATGGGCTTAGAAATGGTGGCATTGGGTTGTGGATGGTCGGCCATATGGGTTTGGACTTTTTGTGGGTAATTTTTCATTGGTTTTGGCAATATATTTGGTGTATTGATTTTTTTCCACTGTAGAACGTGAGAATGCAAAATCAGAGAAGCTGTAAAGATAGTGAATATTGAATTAACATTGAATTAGCATTTAAGTGACTATTTATATTTAAGAGACCATTGATATTTATGATAGATAATTGATATTTATGATAGACCTTATTATTTTGGTTCTTCGAGAAGTGCTATATCATATATTTATTCTGTCATTCATAGCAGTGATGTGCTATTTTATGTATTCATTCTGTCATTCATAGCAGTGACGTGCTATTTCATATATTCTGTCATTCATAGCAGTGAAGTGCAATTTTATTAAGAAAAATAAGGAATAAATAGAATGCTATAGGGAATAACTTCGAGGTATAATTCCATGGGTATTGCAATAGTGAAAATGGTCACTTTGCTTTTTTTCTGTTTTGCCTGTAATAAGAGTCATGCACAAGGCAAGAATCGGGGCCAGTTTACCAGTAAATATCTTCATCCTCTGTTAAACTTAGTAATGGGATATCTTCTATCTTGGTGATTTCATACCCAATATCTTCCATTTCTTTAGGATAGTTGCGTACGTTGTAAAATTGGAGCAAAGCACGAAGAGAGATTTCTTGGTCATAAGAATTGTTGAAGTCGCTCTCCAAATCCTTTCCACTCAACCAATTATCCTTCAAGTCCAATGAGAGCTTTAAGTAAATTTGAGATATCAAATCCATATTTACCGTCTTCCATTTTCTGCCCTGATAGGGAATCAATTTTTTGAGGATCTTTAGTATAGGTAAAGTGAGAAACTCGTTTTCATAATTTAACACAATCATCTTGTACAAGTCAGAGGGTTTCAACTCATTCAACGTGAAAGTACGCTGCGTGATGTTGGGAATCAAGACCTTATTTGTGGCCTGTAACAAATTGCTAAGAATAAAGCAAAAGTTTTCATTACATTCTTTGATGAAGGTATTGCTCACGCCATTGTCATCCATTATCTTGGGAAGTTGCAGAATGTAATTCTTATTAATGAGCCTGTATTTGAAATCTGTGGGGAAGCGATTCAAACAGTTATTGAAAAAATCGAAATGTGGAAGCACAATTTTCGGATTCATTATTTTATTCTGGTTGATCAAAACCTCATATTCTGTAATTTCATCGTTTTTACCCGTAGTTTGAAGGTTGGAATTATTAAAACTCCGACTGAAGAAATCAAGGGTGATTGCAAAAAATTGATGGTCGAAAAGCAATGAACTGAAATAGTAATACTTGAGAATATTACTAATCTTGAACCATTTCAACAATAATATCATGATTCCACTGGCAGCTTTCAAGGTGATTTCCTTGACATTGACAACCTCAAGCTGCAGCATTAATACATATTCAATTTTGTTCTTGGTTTCAGGATCAAAATTTGTAACATTCTTTTTGAGAAATGAAGTTTCAGAATTTAATTCCCATTCAGGAAAATTAAGATTATACTCGAGTCGATTCGACTTGATCGTTTCAATTAAAACCTCAACAAGTGTATTGAGCCTCACAAGGTTTTTTTGATAAAATTTTTCAACTCTTTCAATTGAACGTAACACAGGGGCATTTTGAGGATCTTTTGCTTCTTCATCGGTAAATGTAGGTTCTTTTTTCTCGTCATATTCGTTGACGAATCCCCTCTCCTGTACCATAAACCGGGCTCTTTCCTCCCAAAGACGTTTTTTCGAATAGCTCTCGTAGATTGAATTCTTGAATATCTTTTCTGCTTCTTGAATTGCCAATGGTACATTGTCGTGTAAGGAGCTTTCTAAATTAACATTGGGATAAATAAATGGCATGGCTTGGTTAACTTGGTATGATCTTCTTATTTTCTCTCCACCTGACATGTAATCAGAAGCCATTAGGGTAGGAGATGGAACAGGTGTAGCTATATGAACTGTTTGAGTAGGCAATTGGCTTAAAATAGTATGAGACTTGTATGTTCTAGGACTATCAATCAAGTTTGATAATGAGTTCGAGTATGTGTTTATTGCCATAAAATCTTTGAATTTCTTTTCAATGGAATCCTGGTAATTGGCTTTCGTGCCCTTAATGCTACTTTTTGGTTCAATCTCGTTTGGTTTTTTGTTGTGTATCTCATCTGACGTCGCTGCTGTGGTCTCAGAAGTATTCAAAGTCAAAGAGTCACCAATCAGATCTAAACCTGTAGTTGATTCAGGCTTGGAGTCCTCATTTATGACTTGCTTCATGTCTTCAAATTGAAATGAATCCAGTTCTTGGTTACCAAATAATGGATACTTGTCAAGAACATCTTCCTTAAATGCAAAATAATCCAAAGGAGAACACTTTAACTCCGAAGTAGATGATTCCGTCCCTCTTTTATTAGTTACTTCATATTTTTTCATCAAATACTCATCACAAGTTTTCAAGTGGTGGGAATCACCCATTTCAAGCAAGATGAGCTTCCAAGTGAGTAAAATCAAATATCTGACTCTGGAACGCTTATTGGGATTCCATTTCGAAAATTCAATATATTCCACGATAGAAGAAAGCAAATCTGTCCTTTCAAGCTCATTTTGAAAATTGGTTCGGGAAGAAACATGATAGTCTAATGCAACATTAACCATAAAGTATAACAAGCTTAAGGATTTGAAATAAAGGCTTTCTATGTGTTCGGTGATTTCAAAGGATGCTAATTGGGTTTTCAGAAGTAAAATGCGTTGGATGAAGTTTTGAATGAATGCAATTAGTGGGATGTATGCCTCTTTGTCTAGCAAAGTCTGGTTGTGCTGGATTATGGTATTCAACTGGTCGGTTTTGTGAAATGCCTCTCCATATGAGCCGAAGCAATAGTACACCAAAATATCGAGAGCTTTGTTCGTTTCAGGTGCACTTTTGGTGAGATTGAAATCCTTTAGTGTTAAAATGCACAGGTCTATGGACGAAGCGTTAGAGCCTGAAGCCTTCAACTTCTCTAAATCCAAAAACTTCAAATCGTGGTACGTGAACCACTCGCTTAACTCCTGGTCCAACGCCTGGTAGTCGCGATACGTGTAGTCCAAATTGGACTTGTTGATCAAGAATTGCACACCCATGGACGCATTCTGACTGTCGGACCCTCCCACTCCGGGTCTCTCTGTGTTGTGACGATTGGACTCATATTCCTGGTTGCTTTTGATTTGCTCTGCTCGGGCATTCAACTTGTTCTGAAACGTTTCATCCAATGAGGTTTCCTGGAGCTGCTGCTGAGTAGACGCGTCAGGATGGTCGATAATCTTGTCCTCTAATTGGTCAATCAGAATGTTTTCATTCTGCATTCTGAATTGGGCCGCCAGAAGATGAGTTCGTGATCCTTAGATGTTTCGGACTGGCTTCGTGTGATCTTGTATTTGGGAACTGGGGCAACTGTGTGCAGGTCCAAATCAGTCACGTTATCTGCTGCGTCCAGGTCGGGAAGAGTTGGAGTGAAGAAGGTCGACACAACTGGACAAATAATGTCGTAGATGCTGCTTATGTAATTATACGGCTAATTCCCGTCAATTCTAGCACTAATGTCACCCTCAACATCTCCTCAGCCCCTTCTGGCGCAAATCTGCATCGATCTATTTGTCCTTCGGGTCACGTGGCCGATCTCAAAAGAATTGGACCCACTAGCCTTGCATTTCCGTTTCCCAGACACCTGCAGTGGCAGGAGCCTAACCACATACCAAATCCACCGGCATTCCCCTTTTCCAAAGCTTTCCATCGATCTGATCAAGTAATTGACCCCGAATCTCTCCATAAATAGCATTTTCTACCGAGGCATATTCCACATAACCATGTCAGTAAGTACTTTCAATCAGGCTGTCAACTTGAAGGTCAAGGTCACCACCTTGCTCGACCAAACCATCATAGGCTATATTTATACCTATTCTGCATCCAACGAGGTGCTAGCACTCAAGGTGGTGCATGCAGATGGCAAGAAGATCAATCCTAAGGTAGATACTTATCGGATCATCAATACCTCCTTCATCAAGTCGATTCAGGTGTTTGCTCCGTATCCCAGGAAAGGATACACCAATACCAGCATCAACAAGCATATGCAAGTCGATTATGCGGATATCAACATATCTGCACTCGACAAATTCTTGCAAGAAGCCTCGGAACAATATGAAGCTCTGGTCAAAGAGCAGGCTCCGCCTCCACTTTCCACCGCAGACAAACTCATAGAAAGCTTTAAAAAGACATTTGGGGCTGATAAAGTTAGGAAGCAAGGATCAGAAATCGTATTGTTTAACGAGATAAAGCTTTCCAAGCCATACAGTCTTGGAAAGCTCAGTGGGACTTCAACAAGAACAGCAGAGGTCCAAAAGGCATTGAAACAGTATTGGTTAGAAGACTCAAAGGAAAAACGTGGTGGATAGGTACAATAGCTTTAATTTAATGGTAAAACGTCGTCCTGTAAGTTCAATTTATGATTCTAGTCAAGAACTTGTATGGCCATATCAGACCCAGAATATCTCAATTGAATCAAACCATTTCAAACCTTTATGCCGCGATCCCATGTATCCATCCAATTCATCCCACAGAATTGTCGCTTTTGTAGCTCTTAGGCCCTCTATTTGAACACTATCGCGTTCGAAGTAGACATGGAAATATGAATAGCACCATCGGAGTCCAATTCTATAGTCTTGTAGTCTTATCTTGACTTCTTTAGTCGTTCGAATCAAGCGGTTATTATCGATATCGGTGAAACAGTACAAGTTTTTAATCACCCCGTCTGTGCAGCTTTGGATGCAAATTTCACCATCTAAATTCTCCATTGGATTAACTAATTTTATTCCCAACAAGTATCTCTCCAGTTTACCATGACTTTGGAAGAAGTTATCTCTTTCCAATTTTGACATCTTGAGGAACATTCCCCAATATTCAAGGACCTTGACCTGGGAGTTAATTGAAATTCCATTTCCTGCGAAAGACTTCATACGTCTAGGTGTAAACACGTCTATAGCTTCTTGCACTGACATGTCTGTGCCGTTCAAGAAGGCTTCGAAAATAATAACGGCACAAACAATTGTTCCTGACCTGCCCTTACCTTCGTTACAATGAACAATTGCAGTCGTAGAGGGGTTTTCAAGAAATTGGTGAATTTCCTTAACAAGGGCGAGTAGTGTCATAAAAGAAGGGGGTTCGTGGTTTCTGATTGGATGGCAAGAAACCTTTCCTTCATATTTGGCAATTTCGTAATCGCTGCTGTCGCTTTTGAGGTTCCATATGTGCCATTTGGGGTGATTTGAGTCTAAGAATGCAACTAGCTCTCTTATCGAAAGGCGATAGAAAGATTGAAAAAAACTATCAACTGGTCTGGAACAAACTGCCAATCGAGGTAAAACAAAGGAGATATCAAGATTAGGCTTGTTTTGACGATGGATCACCTTAGGGGAAGTGACAATTGAATGAAGTGGTGTTTTCATGGGATGTGAAAAAGTTGCAAAAACTTTACAAAAATGAGAAATTATGGTAAACAAAATTATTTGAGCAAAGTATTAGCTCTACATGTCAAATTGTTACCATACAATATTAATTATGAGACATCGTAGAATAAATATATTAGATCGGCATTCTGATTGGCATAGATACAATAATTAATATATGAGTCTTGTACCAATGGATGTTTTTGGGTTAATTATTTTCACATTGTGCTAAGAATCAAGAACCAATTTATTATTCATTAACTTTTGCCATGATATATCTACAAGATAATCATCCTTTCGCTCACTCTACACTTCTACCGAATTTCAAGTATTTAGTTTACTAAAGGATATATATACAATCTGGCGTTTGCCTAGTAAGGAACAGCTCCACTTTGTTGCATAACCTCAGCAATCTTCTTGGTCAATTGAGGATCGTTTCTGATTCTCTTTTGCATCTTGGTTGCCTCGGCGAAAGAAGTGGCCTGGACCTTCTCCTCAAAGGTTCTGGCCAAGTCTGTGGATTCTTCGAACAATTGGATAGCTTCATCCACTTTTTCTTGTTGCAATTTGATTTGAGCCAACGAAAGCTTGGCCAATTCAGATCTGGGGTCCAACTCACATGCCTTGACCAACAATTCTTCGGCCTCGGGCATTCTCTTCAAGTTTTCTCTGGAGATGCAGGTGGCCTTGTTAATAAGAGGCAATCCACCAACAGAGAAAGTGTTCAAGCTCTCTTGCAATCTGGCAGCAATGTCGAATTGTTTACAGGCACCCTCGATGTCTCCACGGTCGGCCAAAATCTCACCGTAGTAGGTAGGGACTTCTGGAGAAGTGGCAAATTTCAATTTGGCTTCAGTGAACTTTTCAATGGCAGCATCGAACAAGCCGTTCTTGTAGGTGATACAAGCCAATTGAATGTAAGCATAGACGTTTTCGGGGTTCAAGGTCTTGGCCTTGGTGAAGTTGATCTCGGCGTTGGCCATGTCTCCAGTAAGGTAGTGCAATTGACCCAAGTGGTAGAAGATGTCAGGACATTCGGGCTCCATTTCCTGGGCCTTCTCGAAGTCCTTGATAGCGTCGTCGTAGGATTGCTTGTCGGCGTTGATCAAAGCTCTGAAAATGTAAGTTCTTGGTCTTGGCTTCAATGCAATGGCCCTGTTGATACTGGTGGCCGCCTCTTGTGGCTGGTTCTTCAAGAAGCTGAAAGCGGCGGCGTATTCCAAGGCGACAGAGGCAGCACCGGCTTGGGCAGACTCGTTGGACAACTCTTCGATGTTGTAGGCCTCAATGGATTGGTTCAACAAGGTGTCGGCCTTTTCGTAGCCCTCCTGGGTGTTGAGGTTGATGTTGGCCAAGGCCTCGAACAAGAACTTGTCAGCGCCTTCGGAAGTCTCAGTGACACCCTCGGGGTTGGACTCCTGGACAAAGGCGCCGAAGAAAGAGCCGATGATCGAGGCAGAAGGCAAGTTGAACACCTTGGGCTTGGACTCGACGATCTTGATGGAGTGCTTCTTCAACACTCTCTCCAAAACCTGCTCAATGGACTTGTTGCTGAAGCCGCCGTAGATGGTCAAGGCAGTCAAGTCGAACATGGCGTCCTCGTAGCGCTCAATGGTCTCGTAGGAAGTGGCACGACGCAACACGCACTTGGTGTAGTCGGGCTTGATCTTGATGGCCTCGGTGGTGTCCTTGATGACGTTCTCGTGGTCGTCCAAAGCAGCGTAGCAGGCCGAACGGTTGGAGTAGAAAATGGGGTCCTTCTTCATCTGCAACGCCACGGTGTAGTAGACAATGGCGTCGTGGTAGTTCTTGGCCTTGAACTCGTTGTTGCCGTCCTCCTTCAACGCCAACGCCCATTCCTCTTTCTGTGCATCACTCAAGGTCTCCATCACCTCGGCACTGACTTCAGGCAAGCCGTTGCTGTTGACGGGATACACACGGGCCTTCTCGGCCTTTGCGGCTGGGGCAGGAGTTCCCGAGGTAGAGTCTTCTCCCGACTTCTTCTTCTTGCTCTTTCTCTTCTTCTTCTTGTCACTGTCAGGGGCGCTAGCAGCCGACTGCTGGCTGAAGTAGTAAAGAGCACCGGCGGCGGAAAGTCCTGCCAAAGCAGTGACAGCAATGGCCGTGCGGTTCCGGGCAAAGAAGTTGGTGGTGCTGTCGATGCTACTCATGGTGGATGTGATCTAATTCCTGGTGTTTTCAAAGTTTTTCACTGGCTGGAGGCGAGAAAGGGGTCACGTGACCGGGTGCTTTGGGTGGCGTTGGAGGGGCCTTCCGGGCCAGAGCTGCGCTCCAATGGCCATATTGCGGATTGCAGTCGATCAAGTCCCATCTCCCCCCGTGTTTTCCGCAGTTTGGCCTTTGTCCCGACCCGTGGAGGTGCCAGGCAGAAGCCATGTGGATGTCGCAGAACCGCGACATTGGATCCAATGTCGCGCTGTTTTTGGTCCACGACCCGAAGAAATCTACTACATGCCCCATTTCTGGATGCTGACGCTGGGAACGTTTCCCTCTTGGGACGCACGGGCCAAGCTGGCCTATGCCCAGTCACTGGAGGCCCGTTTTTCTTCTTCCAACGGCCGCTTTGGACCACAAACCCGTCCTCATGCCATTACGTCATGTCACCTTCAAGGCAAGCCCGGGGATAAATTTATTACTCCACGATCGTGAGGGTTCTCCTGTCCCAAATCGTGCAATGGCAAGCGACCTGCGAGGAGCCTGATTCGATGCGTCTTGGGTGCAGATCCGGCAAAATAGGCTCCGCTGGTTTGGTGAGCCGTGTATTTTTCATCGATTTAACTGCGACTGGATCCAACGTTCAGTATTTCGTATTTTTTGACTAACGCATGCTAACCAAGAGATTTCGCAATGGATGTGAAGTGTGCCATGGCAATTGGGTAATTGACAGGCTCAAATGACAGGAAATGTGTTCGTTGGTGAAGAGGGGACTATCCAGTTGATTTGATATGGTATTTTTGTATGGTGAAAAGTTGAAAAAGGCCAGAGTGCATGATGCCACGTAGTAAAGCTACTATCTGTTCTCCGGGCGATCGAATTAAGCTGGTTTCGGCTCTGTAATAGTAGAATTGAGTCTTGGGTGTAGGCGAAACCTATAGAGACTTCAATTTCACGTAAAGCTCTCCAGAGAACTCCATGCAGATCAATTGACCCATTTATTTGAACCTGGATAATCCAGGTTTTTTGCATTTAAATCTCTATTATTCTTAAAATCCACACAATCTTGATCTCGTTACTTCCTGACTTCGACACAATTATTGCTAGTTTGACAGCAGTTAGCCACTGCCTATAATCGTCAAAACTTGACATTCACCCTTTCCTTAAACAACCGAAAATATCTACAGTCTTCAATATCATAAATTTCATATTCGTCATAATCTAGTCGGAAAATTGCCTGTCTATGCAATCATTCCAAGTTGTTATAATATTGTTCATGCTGTTGATAACGTCTTCTGGCACGCACATGATCTGAATCGTTTTGGAAAGACGACTCCATCAACACATCGTCATAGGTTGGAAGTAACAGATCCTCTGCTTCTTTCATCTTTGCGGTGGCCGCAGAAGGAACAGGCTCATGGCTGGTTTTGCTATCACCAGTTGGAGGAGACGACATGGGAGGTCTGTGTGGAGGAGGAGGCACATCGCTGAAACTGCTGTTCTTGGATGAAGAGTGGAGAGAGCTGGTCATAGCCAATCCACTCAAGACCTTGATGTTAGGACATTCGAGTTCCACCATTTGCACCTTGTGGGCTATTTCGCTGGAATCTCTAAAGTTCAGGATCTTTTCACTGGATAAACCTGCTTCAATCATTAGGGCGTACTTTCTTTGAATATTGCAAGTCTTGAAAGAAGGCGCCACATGATCCGGAAGAACGCCGTTAGCGAAGTACTTGCTGGGAATTTCCAATTCATAGACATTTCCAGGAGCTCCAGTGGTGCTTGTAGCAGAAGAAGAATGCGTCCGTTTGCAATTCATGAGATCGAACTTGACATTTTGGTAACTGTTATTACAAATATTGATTATTTCGTCATGCTGAGCATTGTGGATTGCATGAGTGGATCCGTCGTTTTGAAGGACCAGAATGATGGTAGAACATTTCAAGGTGAGAACCAATTTCTGGAGATAAACCACCCCCAAGCCATTGCTGTCCTCTGGACGTTTGTACTCTTCCAAAGTGTATCTGGAGGGCCTGTGCTCGGTGACCAAGAAGAGTCTGAATGAAGGGGGTTTTGTGGGGATAAGGAATGCCGGATGGCGGAATCGTACTTCAAAATTGAAATTGACGTTTCTGGTTTCAATTTCGGGGTAGTACGAGTTCCCACCTTTTGAAGGACGAGGCGGAGGAGGCAAGTCTGGATTGGGGTCGAAAATTCTCGAGAGAAAGCTCTTTTTCTGGTACAGTGGAGTCAGAGGAAGGGTCTTTCTGGCAGTTGCAGCCGGAGGCATTTTGACACCCACTATCTCGGGAATTCTATTTCTGAAGGTGATTGGTTTCCGGACAAACACCTCTCTATAGTCTTCAGCATCGTGCTGTTGGTAGACGTCCTGGTCCAAGGGAAGGAAAATAAATGGGTCAAATGACCGGATGTTGGACTTCAAGAACGACGAACGCTTGCATGTGACCTTGACAAAGTACTGGATGCTGGCAAAATCGCCTATTCCACTGAGTGAAGGAGGCAATTGGGATGTAATATGGTAGTTCTGAGCTTGCGGACGGCCCTGCAGGGGCGCTCCGGTCAACTCCAGGTACATCTGCTTGGCCATGCCGCCCACGACGGAGCGATTGAAGTTGCCGTTGTTGATGACCACGTCGAAGTTCTTGCTGATGGACACCTTATTGGTGATTCCCAGGAGCTTGACACAGGAACTGTTGAGCGGGAGGCGGAACTCGAAGGGGTAGGTGTAGTTTCCAGGCGTCAAAGTGAAGTCTTTCGACAGCGACGACACCTGGCGGACGTTTTCTGGAGGAAACACGATGCAAGAGTCATAGAGCACCTTATGGACATCCTGGATGGTCCGATTCTCGGTCTTTTTGCGCCGGACCACCGGGATACGGATCTCGGTCTTGGAAACACCCTCCAACTTGACCTGGATGTAGCTGAGCGACACGGAGGTGGTCAGTATCAACGTGACAGTTCCACGAATCACATCGTAGTTGGTGAAGGTGCTGGTGGAGGAGCGGTCAATCTCGATTTTTACGTCGTATCCGCCCATCGGAAGTGCAGGAAGAAGGCAATTGGGGGATGTTGGGGAACAGGGAAGAAGTAGGGGGACAGAAAGGGACAAGAGATGGGAATGGGGGTGTCTGTATAGGTGTGCTGATAAAGCGCTTACATAAGCGCTTATCGCATGCGGTGTGGGGCTGCATTGCAAGAAAGAATAAGAAGAGAGTGACGACTAGTAGAGGAGATGGATAGGATGGGCACATGACGCAGGCGAAGCAGTATTTACGGATGGCAATTGACGACATTGTCAGGTTGTGCCTTGATTGGGACAGGCTATTTGTCTAGGTGTTAATTAGTGGGAGCAATCATATACTATGCACAGCGGTATGACACGTGACGAGTGTCATGTGACATGCAGTGTTAAACTTAGAGAGTCTGGAGCAACCCTTTCACCATATGCACGTGATGAATTAGAATTGGAGTCTGATGAATTAGAACTGTAGGTGATGAATTAGAACTGTAGGTGATGAATTAGAACTGGAGAGTCTGATGAATTATAACTGTAGAGTCCGAGCAATAATACCATGGATATCAATATACAAGTGATTCATCATATAGCCACATGCACATTAGAACTGTAGGTAAACCAGAAGCATATCACGTGACACTCATCAGTATATACTCACAGAACATGACATATGACACATGGCATATGACACATGGAATGTGACATCTGACCTCACTTGCAGAGCACTGGTACTAGAGGTATATAATGCAGACTCTACACGCCATATACCTGCTGGAAGCAGCAGGCTGGATCCAGCACGTGACCAGGCTCAAAATCACGTGACCATAATCACGTGACACTCTCTATATCACCCGTGACGCCATCAACTCTCCTCCATGTTGCGTTTCCTCCAACGTTCTTCCTTACTTCGTACCCCTCGTACTCCCGTTACACGCTTATACTCCATGTCTGCCCCTGCCACTACCAAAATCGAAATCTTGCAAGAAGGAGACGGCAAGACCTACCCCAAGGTCGGTGACCTTGTCACCATCCACTACACCGGAACCTTGGAGAACGGCAAGAAGTTCGACTCCTCCAGAGACCGTGGAAAGCCTTTCCAATGCACCATTGGTGTTGGCCAGGTCATCAAGGGCTGGGACACCTCGATCCCCAAGTTGAGTGTGGGCACCAAGTCCAAGTTGACCATCCCAGGCCACGAGGCCTACGGAGCCAACGGCTTCCCAGGCTTGATTCCTCCCAACGCCACCTTGGTGTTTGACGTCGAGTTGTTGGGCGTCAACTAAGCGAGTAGCCCTGGTCAATACAATAGTCAATACACCTGCTGCGTAGTTTATCCCTGTAGAATCTCCACATTGCTGGATACAGAAGAGGCAATGTGGTGGACGTTTTGTTGAGTCCGAATTTTCATTCAAGGAGAGGGGCGCTACTGGGCGATATGCGCCCGATACGGCCTCAATTGGTCCGGAATCGTGTTCGAAGTGTCCGTTATAGTCGGAATGCATGTCTACATCGATCAATTGGGGCCTGGCATGCCCCAATTGGCCCCTGTGGTGTTGAGGGTATCGAGAAAGGGTAAAAATTCGTGAGCTAGGACCAGTGCTGTGAACAAATACGAGAATAGGTGGGCTGCATTTATGCAAGACGTCCAGTGTGAATGGATGTACTTGGATGGAAAGAGACGGAATTGGACATTACAGGTGGTACGTAACCTTGGCGTGGTACACTTGATGTATTGAGTAGTCGTCAAGAGTTGAAGAATTTCAAGAGAAGACGAAAAGAAATAAAGAGGGGCAATGGGAGAGAATAGATGGAGTAAGTTGTTACGACCATCTTCTAAGGAGCTGGCATGGAAATAGAGTAGATTGAAAGTGTGGCTGATTCCACCTAAGTAGATTATATTGTTCTGCCCAATTAAACTGAATTATATAGTTTTGCCCTATTAGATTGAATCAGTCATTACACCCATGTAGAATTAATGAAATGATACCAATTGATGATATGATTCCATATAGAAATAATGATATGATTACGCCGAAGTAGAATTAATAATATGATTCCAGCCCAGTACAATTAATGATATGATTCCAACCAGTAGAATGATTGATATGACTCCATCTAGTTAGATTGATTAATTTCCATTCAACTGAATGGATAGTATTATTCCATCTAGGTAGTTTGAATTAATGGATTTGCCCTAGGTATTACTTTCCAATGAAGATTGAAACCAGATCACCACTAATTTTGAGTATATTATTTCTTCAATCTTAGAATTATTCTCCTTGTTTTTATTAATATTTTCCCTCTAAAAATCCTCCTACCCTAGTTCTGTGAAAACTTCCTAATTGTTTATGATACTAGCTCAATTTTCTCTTGCATTTGATTTTATACATCCTCATATTCTCTACGTAGACTCATATAATTCTATTTCTTCCATCTTCTTTACATTTGTTTTTCTTCATCATATTCTCTATAACCCAATGTGGTCTTCTTCATCTTCAATTTCATCTCAGGCAGCTTCAAATTTCCACACCAATTGACCTTCTTTCATTACTATGTTTTCCACCACTGATAGGGTTGGAAGCACCACCTTAAATTGGACGTCAAATACCTTCATTGGAGGCACCTTAATCCACTTGGTCTTGTTAAACGTACCGTAGAACTCCATGACATATTGACTGAATGGCAATACTGGAAATGCACTCTGTACTTGTGGACATAAATTTCGCTCTTCATCAAATACCCATCCTTTGGTTTCCTCGAGTTGTGCTGTGAAGGTGAATATACGGGAGGTTGGATTTTCGAGAATGTAGCTGATTTTGGCCACTTCCTCGTCTATTTTCTCGATATCAACTAACACTCTAGGATCGGAAAGTGGAAGAACTATGTCGTATTCAATGGAGTTGAATGTGTTCAAATCAGTTCCGTCTGGTCTCTTCCACATCACTGTAAGTGAAGCAGAGACCGAAGCACTCCGATGTGTGTAGCCTGTCTTGCTCCGTGTCGTGATCAATTGCAGGATTAAAATGTCATCCTTAATAGGGGATTCAAGAACTTCAACAATCAACTCGGGATTTTTTGATTTTACATTTATGATGCACTTTGATACTTCAAAATCCGTTCCGTGGATTTGTGCCAACTTGAACTCCGTCAACCATACTCTGGTTGGAGCTGGCATCATTGAGCCAGAATTGGAATCATCGTTCACCAAGAATGGTGAAGGCATGTCAATATTATTAGGTCTGTATCTTGGACAAATGAGACAAGAAGTCAGAAATGGTATGGTCAAAATTGGGATTTCGTAGCTGTTGACATCATATATTGATACGTCATCTGTTCCTTCTGTTGCTGCTGCTTCGCCAGTCTCTTCAGTAACCGATAACTGAAGGTTTACTTTCAATAGTGCCTTCAAATCCTCCAACTTAGCGTTGGGTGGTGCATGAATGCTCATGTTCAAAGTATGAACCTCATCTCCATCTGGCTTCTCCGCAATTTCTCTCAAATCCAAAGCTTCATCATCCTTCAATTCGTTCCAGCTCACCTGTGATGTGATTTCCAATTCAGAATCAGTTACGATTTTAGCAACCAGTGATAAGGAAAGCTTCTTGTATGTAATTTTATGCTTCTGTGGACTCTTAAATTTAATCCTGACAGGAATGCTTAATCTTTCGCCAAGAACTAAGCTCTGCGGTATGGTACCATCAAATTGAGCTTCCACATTCGGTTTCAAAGGAGAAATTCTGATTGTCCTTGAGTTTGGAGTGTTTATTCTGTAGTATTTCGAGAACATATCATTCAAACTGTTGGGTTCCTTTCCTGGTATTGGGGAATAGAGCGTATTATGGTGAGTTGAAAGTGAGAATGGATTTCCATCTAGACTCAATGTTTCGGTTCTTCTGATGGTATAATTGTTTTCATTCCAGTCAATGCTTAATTTGAGCTTGAATTTGGCGGTCTGTATTTCGAACATACCAGTCTTTTGAAATATTTGTTTAAAGCTCAATACTTTAAAAATGCCACTCTTGTCCAGAACTTTAAGGTTTGCAGAACTAGTGTAATTTTTTTGATCGGAAGATTCAAGTTCAATATAAGAATAAAAACCTAAACTCTGTTTGGAATCATGCTTAATTACGATCAACCTATTACTGTTTGACTTTCCATCAAGTCTTGCAATGGAAACTTCAACTTCTTCAATTGAATATTCAAGTTTGGCACCTGAAGGCAAAGAATTTTGGATTATACTCAAATCTATGTTGTTCTTCAAAATTAACTGTGTTTGACAGTCGTCAAACATGTATGCCTCAGAATCGTCTTGATTCATTATCAAGGCATGCAAATCAAGGAAATTGTTCAACTGAATAATCGACTCATCTAAATCCAAATTAGAAACTTCCTCACTAAGGATACTTTCATTAGAATTAATTCCCTTCATGATTTTACCATTTCCAAGACTGGATAATTTTATCACGTTGATCAACTCGCTTTTTGGATCCTTCAATTTCCGATAACAAATTGTAAGTTTCTGAATAATAATACTGCTAACTCCACTCCATTTTTGAATAGCAGGACTGGCAAGTGCAGACTCGTAAAATTCCACGGCCTTCTCTATGGAATCCTTTTCTCCTAATTGATAGTATTCTTCGCCTATCAACCAATTGATATACAGAAGGAATGACAACGAGTCTATTTGATCTTCTTCCATGAGCGTTGCAGATTGAAGGGCTGTCGAATTAACTGATGATTCCAATAGTTTGATGCTTCTGTGGATACCCTCTATGTCAGAATCCTCCTTATACAAGTATGAGTATGCTCCTTCCTTCACTGGCTTGGATTTTTTGTGCAAATAATAAGAGTTCAAGTATCCCAAACTTGGTTTGCTTATGATGTCAAAAGAATAACCACCAAAAAACCTCATGCCACCAAAATATGCCATAGTGTTAGGGCTCTTCTTGGTCAGAATCTGAAGCTCTTTTATAACTGAAGTAGGAACCAATTCCATCAATTGTGCAACCCACTCATATTGAATGGCGGTCCAATTATTATTGTAGGTGGTTAGCACTGGATTATCGTCTACTTGGACAATATTGATAATGTTGGAAATATGCGTTTTATGCTTCTTCAAAGCGGTAATTGGATCTTCTAGTGAAAAGTAGCCTCTGACAATGTGAAATGCTATGATATCACAAAGCTGCCGAAATTGTGCAAATATCGTCAAGTCGTGGTCAGAGATCTTCCGGTATTCATAAATATTGTCTGCAAAATTGCCATTGAGAAGATCTATCAAGTTTTGGTACGACAATTCAAGAAGCTTGAGTGCCTGTTCCGTGTTGTGGGGATTTGCAAATTGGTTGATGATTGCTTGCTTGATGAGATTTCTTGTTTCAAGTGCCTTAGGACTGATTTCAATGTCTGACTCGATTCCCTGAGTGGAAGGACAGGTGTAATACTTCTTGTTCCTTTGTTTGATGTTCGATTCAATCTGTGAATAGAAGTCTATGGCTGGATTCTTCAAGTTGGAGAACAATGACGTGAAGGCCAATTCACAATCTCCCACAAGCGTATCAGGTGAGTTTTTGACGTGCAACAAGCCGGTGAGACGAGGCAAGTTGGTTAGAGTCCTCAACGAGTTCACACGAGTGTCCATATTGGTGGCATCTGGAGAAGACACCACAAGAGCCACAAACTTCACTCTTCTGCTGTGATAGAAGTCTTTGAGCGCTTTGATCTGACGAACCAACTCCTTATCACTTTCTGGCGACGAATCGAGGTCAAAGACCTTAACGAAAGCAAATGGAAGTTGCTCTGTGTACTTGTTGAACCATCTTTGGGAAAGGATACCATTGGGAAACAAGTCGGAATTGATGTTGAAAGGAGACAATTGCGAGTGCTCTTCCTTGTTGGAGTTCTTTTCGGGTAGTTGAGGCTGATTCTGGCTCTCAGATATCACCAGGATTATGTATTTGACATTCAGAAGCCTGTTTTTGATGATGGAACTATCCCATGCTTTACCACGTATGTTGAACTGATTGGTGATTTTGACGAGTGCTTTGGCAAGAGGCGATGTTTCCAGACCATCTTTGACCTCAATCTTTATGAATGGTGCCAATTGTTGTAGGAATTCTTTAGGATAGTTGTCCATAGTTGGTGATATTGAGATGTTTTCGCACTGTATAGATACAGTGTAGATCTGGAAAAGGAAGGTAAGTGAAATATTGGAAAAGGGAGAGAAAAAAGAGCCAAAATAGGTATTAATTCTATGGATGTGAGTAGAGTAGTAAATGTATACGTTTTAGAACCAGTGGTGCATTCAATCTAATTTTAGGCAGTTGTCATGAAGACTGGGTCAGATATGTTACAGAACAGATTAATTAGATTAATCCTGACAGATGGATTAGGAAGATATATCAGAAGAAATGAAGAAATGAATCAGAAGAAATGAATCAGTAGAAATGAATCAGTATCTAGATCGGACCTGAGTTTTCAGTTACTAGTTGTTCTAACTTGACCGCTCTGTTGAATTTGATTATTCAATATTTAAAAGCTGATCTAAATCCACAGTTAATAATTAATTAGATTCCAGTTGAAAATACTCTATATTAACCCCTGTTTCAATATTGTTTCAATTTGATACAGATCTTACTAGATTTAGTCTGACTAGAAGGATAATAGTGCCATAAGTGCTAGCATCTGGCTCAATAATAGATGGCCAGCTTGTAACAGACATGCCAGGGGCAACTAACCCGAAAGCGCACTTACAGAATTAATAATGTAAGGAAATGTCAATTCAAAAATTGAAGTATTGTTAATGATTAATTTGTCGCCATTAAAATGTACATTTATATCCCTAGATTCCAGCTCATTGAATCCATTAAATGATGTCACTTACTTTACCCTCCAAGCTCACCTCAATCTAGGGTAATACAGTAGCCCGTCTTATCATTTCACGTGCACGCATCACGTGCACTGTCTACATTATCGGACTCTAATCTTATTCTTTTCTCATCATGTCTGACCCCATCAACGCCAACCCCACCATCATCGACGTGTCCAGCCTTCCTACTAGAGGTGTGGACACAAAGAGCATCGACAAGAATGTGCAGCTAGTCGAAAAAATCGCCGCTTTATCGCTTTTAACGCCCTCGTTTGAGTCACTTCCTCCACCTCAAAGTGTCCCAGAACTCGACTCCGATGTGGACATGGAGTCTACAGAAGACGAACTTGTTGACGATGAAGATGACGAGGAAGAGGATCCGATCGATGCCCAAGAAATTTTCGATCTTATCTCGTCCATTTCTGACCCTGAACATCCCTTGACTTTAGCCCAGTTGGCTGTGGTCAACTTGAACGATATTACTGTTACCCTCGGCCCAAATAAGAACACAGACATTTCCGAAGTTCTCATCAAAATCACTCCTACAATCACACACTGCTCGCTTGCCACGTTGATCGGCTTGGGCATCAGAGTCAGGTTAGAGAGGTGCTTGCCTCCTCGTTTCCGTATCCGCATCTTAATCAAGGAGGGCACTCACCAGTCCGAAAACCAAGTGAACAAGCAGTTGAATGATAAGGAGAGAGTTGCAGCTGCATGCGAAAACGACCAGTTGTTGACTGTGATTTCGCAAATGTTGAGCACTTGCAAGTGAAGAATAGAGAACGAGCAGAGCGAGAGATCTAGAAAGATTGAAGAATCATTGAAAATTCAGTTTATTGATTATTATTTAATTGGTAACGACCATTTGTGACTGTGATTTCGCAAATGTTGAGCACTTGCAAGTGAAGAATAGAGAACGAGGGAAGCGAGAGATCTAGAAAGATCGAAGAATCATTGAAAATTCAGTTGATTGAATGTTTTAATTACATTCAATTGGTAACGACCAGTTGTGACTGTGATTCGCAAATGTTGAGCTCTTGCAAGCGATGATGAGTACATAAATGCATGAAAGGATTAAATTAGGAGAAAGCGAAAGGAAAGCGAGCATAGTAATTTACATGGAGAAGATATGTTAAGTTTCAGAGAAATAGACCATCTATTTCGATCATTGGTTATTCAGCAGAATTTTCATGATTCAGCACAACAAGAAAACAAGAAAACAAGAAAACTCACTTCATTGGAGTGTCTGATTTACTTTACAGCTCTAGTTTCGTGTCGAATTGTGCAACATGTCTACATTTAATATTTTCGAGACAGAAGAATAGCATACCCATATAGTTATTTTACTCTACTATGCGGCAACTCGCCAGCCGAGAATGGGAATTATAAATTATATAAATAACATGGTCGAAACCGTAATATACACTATTATAACAAGACGTCAGATTGCCAGGAAAGAATGGTCTAGAGTGGACTCGACACATAATTCTTCGGTATTATTAGGGGCAATCCAAGTTAGAAGGGCACGGTTGCACTTAGAGGAAGTTAGAGAATCACCTTAGTTAGTGCCTCAGAGAATTGGCCTTCAATTGAGCGTAGTCCATCAACATCTGCGAAACGTCGATTATTATGAATTTCAATACCTTCTTTTTGAGGAATTCGATGAACTTGATCACTTTGACGTCTTCGGCATTATCTTGGGCGTTGGTCTTGATGGCATAGGCTACCAACTGTTGTGAGATTTCCATTAGCTTGACTAATTGTGTGTAATAGTCATATTTCTGCTTTCTGTTCTCTGCCTTTTGCTCGCGGGATAAAATAGGGACTTGTGGAGCTGGGGGGCTCTGCTGAAGTACCCGGGCCTCGTTGATGTCGGGAGGAGAGCTGGCAAAATAGTTGGAGCTACCTCTTCTCCTGGAATTGATGGAGGAATTGACCGTGGTGGTGGTACTCACGCTATTTCTGTTGCTGTAGTTGGAAGGATTGGATGCATTGGAATTGATGGAACTTGAAGAGTCTCTGTGCTTCTTCAACTTGTTATAAATCTTGGACTTGGCAAGCAAACCGTTCAAGATTTGCTGCTTCTTGTTGTCCTCCTCGGGGGACGTGGTGTCGGAGTTTCCGTCATGGGCCAAAAGCGTCAGGAACCGTTTCCTCTGGGAGGACTTGCGTTCTCGCGATAATGCAGACACCCGCTTTCCGTTGGTCTGTGTCGAGTGTACTGGGGTGGGGGTGTTGGCGGAGGAGGCGCTGGAGGGGTTCTGGCCGGAAATGGAGGAGTTGTAGGTTTTCTGGGAGTTTGCCGAGGACTGGTTGGACGTGGTGCGTGCAATCAGCTTGGTGTCGTCCAAGGGGTTGTCGTCGGTGGAGCCTCCGTCCTCGTCGTCTTCTTCTCGCAAGCTGAGGTCGGGAGGCGTGTAGACCGAGGCCATGGACGCCCGCACGGGGATTTCGTGCACCTTGTACGCGGTGAGGAGCTTGTCGAAGTAGTTCAACACCTGTTCCTCGAACACCGGGGAGCCGGAGGCCAATTCGCGTTCGACCGTGGTGGTCACCTCGTGCAACAACGAGGTCTTGATCTTGATGTCCCGGACACAGATGTCGTCCTTCAACCAGAGATCGTGGGGGAACGCCACTTCGGGCAACAAGTCGGACGGCAGGGCACTGAGGGCAGCACAAGGCGTGGGGAGCTCGGCGGTGGACATACGGGCATGGGTCGAAAGGAGGTCGTCGGAGGACGGGAGGTTCAAGGTGCGGGTCAAGAACATCCACAACAACGAGTAGTTCTTGGCCTCGATGGGAATGGCCAACGAGAGGCGCTGGAACGAGAACTCGGACCCATTTCTGTCCTCGAGCGTGTCAACAGACATGGGGAAACGGGGCAAAAACGGACGTGGAGATGGGCCTTTCGGGGAGGAAGCTGGCGGCGGCGTGGGGGACGGGGTGGAGGAGTAGTAGACGCTCCACGGCCAGTGGAAGTAGGGGACACAGGAGAAGAAAGAGTGGACAGATGATGAAGACGGTACGTAAACAGTTACACGGCTAATTGTCCTGGGCCTGTGTGCAGGACACAGATCCGGGGATCACCCTACTACTGGGACGACGAGGGAGCGGTGTTGCGGGCGCCAGGGCGGAGTGGTGGAATACGACGCTGTCGGCGGGGCGGCCTGGCGGACCACAGGGTGCTGGCGAAATTGGGGCGATTTTGGCTCGGTGGCGGCGTGGGAATTTGAGAATTCGAGAATTCGAGATGTCTGCCATGACGAGCGAGGCAGGATTTCACAGGCAGAAGAGGCATCGACGACATCGACGACATCGAAGTAGGCGATGGAGCAGGACAGAGGGGGAGGACGGAATCTGCCGTCCATACATGGAACAGCGTTATGTAGACAGAGTTATGTGGACTGGAGTTAATGCAGTCAATGGAGTTAATGGTGGTAATGGTGTTACATACTACAGTTGGTACTATGGTGGTGGAATCTTGGCCAGTGCGGGCGCATGCGTGGTGGTGGAATCTCTCTCGCTAGTACGAGCGCATGTGGTGCTGGGGTGGACAGATGGGCCCATTGATGGGCCTATATTTGCCAGGGCTCGGCCAAGCAAATGAAAGAGATATGTTCACACTAAAGAGATGGTCAACTAAACAGATACGTGTGGTTACATCTAACGTCTTCATATGACCCTTTTCTCATTTGTGTGGTCTTCTGGTGGTGCTTCTCTCGTTCCCACAATTTCGGCTTGCTACTCACACCGCCGCCCATTCTTTGACAGGACATAATATTATTCTAGGGCAATAATATTAGCCTATAATATTACTTCTAGGGCAATTGGACTCTTCCAGCCTGACCCTAGGCATCCCTTGTATTCCGTTGGGCATAGGCTCGTTATTCTCGCCTTCTTCGCTGATTTCCCCAGTCCGGCCAGGGCTGACTTATGGCTGAATTGGGGCTCAGAAGCCACTGGCTCCTGGGCATATCTGGCGGGAAAAACACGGTCAAGGCAGCCAAGGCATCTTTGGCCGGGTCTGCTGGTGTCTTGGCTGTAGAAAAACCTATTCTTTGCGTTTGTTCAATAAAGAAAGCCTGTGGTGTACGATTTTCCACCATGCCAGGGCCCTCGGTACTGTACCTGAAAAGTGCCCAAAAAGACCCGTAGTTCCTGACGAGAGACGAGCAAGTGCCTGAATAGGCACTAAGAGGCACTGAACAGACACGGTATTTTGTTTTCGGCTACTACTTTCCGTGTTTGTCCTGTGTATTTTGGCCCTAGTGTTCGTCCTGTATACTTCGACCTAGTGGTCGTCCTTGCTTTAAGCAGTCCCACAGAGGTTACGGTGACGGGGCTAACGGGGTTCTAGAATATCTGGCTCCAGAATTTCAATTCCTTCTTTGGTAGAAGGTGTGGATGGCCCTTCTTGGCGAACGCTTCGTTTCTTGTTGCTGAACCACGGCCCAGTCGCTGGCTACATGTCTGTTAAAGTGTAATAAACGGGGGTCCATCGCAACTTATGCCGTAAATCCCAATTGTTCCCAACCAAGGGCCTGTGCTTTGTCTCTAGCTCAATTGGGTATTGTCCCAGTAGGCCGTATACCGTCGGTTGGTACGGATCCTGGCTTGCTGATGCATATTTGCCAATCTGCCAACTTACCTTCTGGAAGTCTGTGCAATCACCAAAGGTCCAATTATTATGCCCTTTTTGGTTAGAAAGTGCAACTCGCATGTCTGTATGGTCTTATGTTTGTCTGGTCTGTCTACACTTGGAAACTTTAATACCCTTCGATGCCACTGTGCTAGACCACTGACTCCAGACACCGCCTCTATAACTGGTCCCATACCTCTCTATACAGTGCCTCTATAATTGTGCTCTATGCCTCTTGTACACCGCCTCGATAATTGGCCACATACTCTCTATACAGTGCCTCTATAACTGGCCTCTATCTCGCCCTAGACACCCTACTATTCTACTGAAACACCTCTATACACTGACCACGTATTATAGTCTATGGTCTTTCACCCACCAGGGAGACCCTCATGGCTATTGTCCATGCAACCCCTCTGATATCATTTCTGTATTTGTTTGTTAATGTACTACTTCACCCAGAATGACAATATTGCGTTCGTGTGAGTCCAACAGACGCGTTGGAATTTTTCACCTGTGAAATATGGGATACAAACAATACCCAGGCAAATGTAGGACAGCATCCGAATTAGGCAACATGGGGTATCCACTGGCACTTATGTCTCTTGCTCTTTTTTGACGATTTTTCGGAATTGGAGAACTCCGAGATAAAAGTGCTGGTGGACCAGTTCCAGTTCCAGAAAGCGATGATATTCTAGTGCATACGATTTAGTTGGCAATAATTCCAGAAGAATGCCCCAGAAAAGAAGAAGTCTCTTTCATTAATTTCTGGCTTCTAATTTCTCGCCTCTTTACTTCTCTTCCTATTTTCTCACATCTTTACTTCTCTTCCTATTTTCTCAGTCTTCCTATTATATACATACATATTGTACATGTTAATATTTACTCATCTCAGACTCTATACTCTTCATCCTTTTCATCTTGCTCTTCCGTACTTCCAATCGACCATCCCACTCCATTTATTCTCACTTCTTTCTCCCGTTCTCTAATTTCTCACTTTCTCTAATTAACTGTCTCTAATTCACTGTCTCTAATTTCTCACTTTCTAACTTTCTCACTTTCTCACTTTCTCACTTTCTCACTTTCTCACTTTCTAACTTTCTCTAATTCTCACTTTCTCGAATTCTCACTCTCTCTTCGTTCTCTTTCTGCTCTAATTCTGATCTAGGCTCGGTCTTTATATGCACCCCACACCATCGCAGTTGTATTCATTCATCCAAACAGTAAACATCCACACTTCAAGCTTATTCCAGTCCATATTCGCCGTGTCTAGAACCTTTTCTCAATTGCTTTGATCCTACTTCCAGTTTATGGCCCTTCATTCTTTCAAACCTCCTTCCAAAAGCCCATTTGCATCACTGTTTACTTCCCTGTCCATGTCTTCCATTATCAGAACCCTAGCTGTCAAAAGGGCCGTGGTGGCTTCGCCGTATCTAGACCCACTTCAATTATCCGATAATTACCAATTGGCGATAAATAACGACACCCAGATCTCCATTCTCGAGCCCAAACTTCCGTCTCTCACCAATTCTGTCACCAAGGTGGGCTCAGTGGTAGTTTTGGAAGCAAAGGAGATGTTCCAAACCACTAGCATGGCACGTCAGGAGTCGCTCGAGCTGCTCCCGTTGCTCCGGTTCAATCGGGTCGTGGTGAATACCTTGGACGAGCCATTTCTGCTCAAAATCAGCAGTGATTTCAATATTGTCAGCCACCAATGGACTCCATCACAACACACAACCCGCGACAACCATCTCGGAGTTTTGTTCAACACCGGTGAATTACTTATTTTCGTACGTGAAAATGGATACGTCGGCCAGTACCGTGTGGAAATCGAGATATTTGCCCAGCTTTGCCAGGAATTCGGTGTGGAAAGAGAGGAAGACTCGATATTGGTGGATAAAAGTACCCTATTGTCGTTAAAAGTCAAAAGCTTTTCGTTCACACAAGTTCCTATTGGCTCGGAATCGGTGCTTTTCCTCACAATAATAACCCATAATGGAGACCTTCTTGTCTATCAGATGTCTGGACCTCAGAACGACAAGTTGGTCTTGATGCATAGATCAAGCACTTCTTTGAATATTTCCAAACAAAAATGGTCTCCGTGGCAATGTGTTGGAAATTACTACGTTGCCTACTTGGCGGTGTTTCTTACTGATAATTCTGTGCATTACTACAATGTGAAATTTGACCCGATTGAATCGAGTTTGCTCTTCTCTGAATCCAAAGAAATTCTCAAGAAGTCTCGTTTCTTGAATGAGAGAAATGAATGGGTAAGCTTGAACGATGAGTTTGTCCTCGTCTCGGCCTCCACGAGAACGCTATCGGTGATTGCACTTGACTTTGAAGGTAACGTCAAAACAACACAGCAGAACTTGTTTAAGTACGTGACAATAAGTGGTATAATTAATGGGATTGTCAAGGGAGCTCTTCAAATTGTGGTGAGTTACGAAGATGGTGCTTTCGTTACCTTTTCATACCACCAACAGAAGAACAGACTCGAAAGTATGACCAGTCCTAAAGATTTAACTTCCTTTGTGGGGCGATGCATTTATTCATTCGAAGTGCAGAATGCAACTGGAACATCAAGTGAAACTGATACGATACAAGTTAAGCAAGAAAACCCAGAATCTACAAATGACCCTGAGCCTTCGATACAAAGCTTAGGACAACCTTTGGAAGGTTCGTTTGTAAACTACGGTACTAATTTGGGTCCAGATGGAATCATAACTATTCTTTTCAAAGTTGTTCCCAAGAATGTATTACTATATGAAATTGCATCTGCTAGCGAGTTCCAATTAGGTTTCATCAAATCGGAAGACTTCTTCGAGAATTCTCACGCAAATATCTTCAACACTACTTCGATAGGCTATTTGAATAGTTTTTGGTTTGCTGACGCGAGCAAAGTCCCCGTGTTTCCTAACAGCCTAAACAATGATATACCACTGGAACGTTTTAATGAGTTTTATGACGCTCTAGAAGTGTTCCGAACTGAGCTCCCACATTTGAACGACACAGTACTCGAGATAAATGAAAACACTATTTTCCCAAGTTTCCCATTAACTGTGATAACCAATTTCAACCATAATCGAAAAGTCAAGGAACTTCAGGTAATATATAATCTCAATAAGACCATTCTTCAATCAATGGCACAATTGCCTGAAAATGAGAAGTTTACTACTTATGTTCAAAAATTGAAAAACGAGATTAAACAGATCAAGTCACAGTTGAAACAATTCTTAATGTTAATCGTTTTGTGGTACGTCAAGGTCAATGATACAAAACCAATTTCTGAAGTGGATAAGTTTTTGCTTATACGATACTATCTTGAATTGAAGGAGCTAGATCCTAGTGCTGCCTCGCAGTTCGCAAAAAGCGTTCCTCAAGAGGCCCTAATCACCTTTAAAACCAGGTTTTTTGAGGAGCTGTTCAGGGTCATGACAGACGATCTATTGGATGAGAACTTCGATTTGATAAATTCTACCACGAATCACAAGTGGTCTAAGTGTGAGCTAACTAATATTCCATTGCTACAACTCAATAACAGAAAAGACGAATCTGGAGAGTTCAACTACATATTGTATGATCCTGTTTTGATGCAAGACAGTGAATTGGTCACAGAACTACTCAATACTTTACAGTTTTGTTTGATTAGTGGTAACAAGACCTATAAAATCAAGTGAGGGTATGCATATCTTCATTACCTGGAAATGAAGAAGAGAAGAATGGATCATTTTCGTACTCTCCGTTGAGAAAAGCGTCCTGAGTTTTCCAGACCATTTGTGTGGAAGTCCAGTCAATCAACTGGTTGGTATTTCCAGGGCAAATGTCCGTCATCTTCGTTAATAAATATCCCATGTTAAGTTGTGCAATTGAATAAATAATAACACCAGCATATGAAAACCAATGCATCCAGAAATAGACAATGGCAGTAAACCCGAAAAGCACTCCCTGGCGAGAATTGATCCATTGGTTTTGCTCCAAGGTGGTGAAGTTGATTCTGTTGAAATATGGAAGAACGAAGTCTTGTGATAAGTTCAAAACAGCAAAATATGAGCTCAACAAAATTCCACCGTCATGACTAGATAACATGGTAAGAAGTATGATGCTGTATACACATGCAAGATGACCCCATCTTTCTATGAATGCAAGCGAGGCAACAGTGCCATACACTAGTGTGGTGAAGTTTTGTGGAATGTATTGGCATGCAAACACAACAAGCGATATGGCAAAGCTTCTAGCGTACCTTTTGAGGAAGAATCTGAACCTGTAAGACTCGTCTGAAAGCTTCTTCCAGTTCTGTTTCAAACTGGACGATTGGTCTAATTTTTTGCCAGGAAGCTTGGAGATGTTCTCGTGGTATGAAGTTGAGTTGAATTCGTCAAAGAGCTTAATACTGGCCAAGAAAAACTCATCTTCCTGGGGGCTCAAATAGTTGGCCAATGAGATGAGAAAGATGTGAAGGTTGGAGTAGTTTACCAAGAAGTCTTCGATTAGGGCTTGAGCTTTCTTGCTTTTTATGGAGTAGAGCCCAATGGAATATCCTATCAATAACCTTGACAAGTACTTCAAAATATTGGAGGTTAAGAAGATCAATGCAGAGAGCTTCAATGCCTCGATCATTTGCGTCTTGGACCTCGAAAGTATGGCTCTTCGGTGCTCGAATGCTTTGAGGAAAGACTGAAGTCCAAAGACTAGTCCTCGGAAAAGAGCTTGTATTGAGTAAGACATGGAGGGATGTGACACGAAAATAGGGGACGCCATGTTGCTGTGAATGCTTGGATATGGTGGTATGAATGTATATGGTACTGTGAATACTGTTTTTATTATGCTATTGCAGGGTATTATTGTAACTCTGTCTGATTACAATTGGCTGTTTTAGGATCAGGGCTTTGGTGTTCAGTGTAGTTTGAAAGTCCGAGAGGAAGCCACAGTGTGAATGCAAAGCGTGGACCAGTTGGTGCTATAGTGCTTTATGGAGTTCTAAATGTAGGAAAGGCAACGGTAGTATGGTGCTCAGTATGCGAAAATGAGATGAGATCGGAAGTGAATAAGGAAGACGGAGGAAATTGCGACTTTCTCCTGATTTTATAAGTGCAAGGCTGAAAAGCGATAAGCCCACAACGCGGCCAGGATAGTGCCCGTTCAAGAAGGGTCTCTGACAAACATATGTCATACTTCCAATAGAGTCACGTGTGCCTGCGGTCATTGTACGTAACATGTCATTCAGAGGCTGGTTATTTCTACAGCAACGGCGGCGCAACGATGGACGTTTGATTTTGACATGTCTGGACCAGTTCTCGATATGATAGACACGTTTCGTGGTTGTTACGCAGGCACCGTGGCAGGTTAAATGAGGCACCGTGGTCCAGTTAATTAAGTGAGATAGGGCCAAAACGTGGTGGACAGGGTGCGGATTTAGCCAGTTTGGGTTTGGACCGATGGGGGCAAAAAACAACATGGCCAGGATGGCACATAACCGGCAGAGGGGCGTGGTTTAGGACAGTTTTGATCTGGAGTGATGGCCTGGCTGAACTATGACAGCTTCGGGTGCGTCTGCGGGGTAGAGGGGAGCATGCATGGAACCGATTTTGACGTGCCCATGCATGGAACCCGGTGATTCAAGGCCTTGACAGGTTCTACCTCTTCGTTCATGTCCCGTTCCTGAGCCAGCAGTCCGCTTGTCCGATTTGTCTATAGTGCACGCCCCTGTGATTGTTTGCGGTTGCTTGCGGCTGTGACAACAAGGCCCGCTAAGTGCGAGCCTAAATTGCGATTGTCGTGGTATGCCAAAACGCAACGGCTGCACCGGACTTTTACCCCACAAATCGGCAAACGATCCTCGACCTCGAGGAATGACCCAGTATGCGGACATATGTGTGTTTCGGACCGCAATAGGGTTGCATTCGGTCTCGGATTTACATTGATGGTCTGCAGACTCCGAGCTTACTGTGAGGAAGAATGTAACATACGCAAGTATGATGATGTGCACGGGTGCATTGCGGGAATTTCGGCATGCTTAGAAGATAGGGCCGTTGGCTATGTGGTTTTGGTGATACTTCAATACCCCACATTCTTACAGGAATAATGCGATGGATGGAGCGTATACTTGAAACGGGCGCATACATTCCAATCCTAAGCAGTGCAATTATTCGAGATATATGAGATAATAGAGGTATAGGAGATAGAAGAGATAGAAGAGATATGAGAGATATGAGAGATATGAGAGATAATAGAGATAATAGAGATAATAGAGATAATAGAGATAGGCATGTCTCGATTTCATTTGTAGGAGATGATACTTTAAAGTGGTGTCTGATTTAATTTGTAGGCACTGCAGCTTGGCTTCACCTCCCTTGAATCGGTGAAGGCTGGAGCCAATCTCAATTTCGAGTGCAACTTCTGTCCAGTTTTAATACCGACTTCTTGAACTCAAAATTTCTTCTACTCTAATCCTCAATACAAGTGTCTACTGTTAATGTCATCTCTTGGTCTATCTGATCTACTTTTACATCTAGATCTATGTCAAAAATTTGAGAACAAAGGGAAGAGGCCCCAAAAATCATAATTTCCTTGCACATCCTACCACAGTAGACAAAATCAGTCGCCCTGCCACATGTCGATCAAATATCATTATCTCACCTTTGCATTGAATTCACCACTCTAAACGTCTCGAGATTTTAGATAAACCGAACAAGGTAATCACTATTGACAATAGTTCTCTTGATAAAATGTTGAAATAGCCAGTGGTGCCTCGAAGCATTATATAGAACTCTTTCATCGTTTCCCTGAGTCAAATTACCACTACAACATGTAAGTTCTCCAATCTTCTAGTATCTGGATTCACCATGAACATGTTCATTATTTGAACTCTATTTCAAGTTCCTACTGCCCTAATATTAATGCAACATAGTAGTAATTGTTTATCCATTTAGCACACTATACCTACATTTAGCACACGCTCCCTACTCCTGCTGACACTATCTTGTAATCTTCGCAGCTTGACTGTTCTGGGAATTTGCCTTTATTCGCTTAGGAGCCACACTAATTCCTCTACTCATTTCAAAGCCTCTAGCGGCAGCTTCACAACGGCCTGACTTCAATTATTCCAGTACCGGTTACTCTGTCTACAAGCCATCTCACATGAATTGTTGTAGATTACACCAAACTCAGACACGCCGTCACCACGGTCTCTAGATCACTGTGTAGACTTCTATTTTTGTACAATCCTACTGTTTACAATAGCCAAATTCTAGCACCACTTCACCATACACTCTTCACACATTACTCTATAACCTCTGAGAAATAATACGCAATGTTCACCATAGCAATTGAACCATGGTGCCAGTCTCAGTAGCCCTTCTTCCCTCTAGGGGTACTTATCTTGTGTAAGCTTCTGGAACGTCATACCATCGATTAAACTTCAGTAACTCACACTACTCTATCAACTTCAGCTGCTCTATTAACTTCCTAGTACGTCACACCACTATATTTACTTCTAGCACTAACATCACTGGCACATAACACTACTCTATGAGCTTCAGCCTCCAGTACCAACCCTACAATTCTTTTAACCATCATGTTTCCTCTCGTCTTGTAGTCACTGCGTCCACACTTCTCCACCTCATCTCTACCAAACGGTCCTCATCTCACCATCGGTCCCCACTCCCGTTCCGGGTTCCCCCGAACCCCTCCCCGTTTGCCTCACAGTCAGACCCCAACGGCCCCTCTCTCCAAACCATCTCACGTCAACCTCCGTCAGTACCCGGAGTTTCGGGCTCGGACCCAGACCGTTCCTTCGCTTGCCGTGACTCCTCCACGGAGGTGCACCTCCGTGCTGCCTGTGTCTGCCCGTCTAGCCCTTTGTGCTGGTGACTCGACACCCCAGAGTCGCGAGTGCAGAGTCGCGTTTGCCCCAAAAACCCCTACCGAGTCAAGGCGTTGCAACCCCCGAAGTCACAGTTGCCGTTTTGGCTTTCTAGCATGGCAAAATCCCTGGGCTGGGTGTAGGGAGTGGGTTTCCTTAAAGTTTATGGGGCCCTATAAAAGGATTGGCCCCTGCTGTGTAGTTTCGTGTACTGTCGACTCATATATTCAACTATCGTCCTTCACCTGCGCCTGTCAACTGCACCTGTCATCTGCACCTACCTGTCACCTGCAACTACCAGTCACCTGCAGCTGCACCTGTCAACTTTAATCTGCTGTGTCTATCTGGTCTGTCTACCTGCTGTATCTTTCTGTTCTGTCTATTCATCTAGACCTACAGAGTAGCTTTCACTTGCATCATCTAGTTCTGTTCCGCTAGTTCACTAGTTTCCACTGGTTTTGATCCACTAATCCATTTGCACTCTCCATGTCCGTCCAAGTATCGGGCGCCTTGCCCCAGCCACATGTCCAGACCTCGCTCTCCGACGTCACCAACTCACTTCCCATGAAGCCTCCCTGCCGTATCCTCCTCAAGAACGAGATGGAACAGCCTTCCGGCTCCTTCAAGTTGAGAGGAATCGGGAACCTCATCCACAAATCCATTCTCGACGCTCGCACCAACGCTGCCTCCAAAGAAATCCACGTCTTTGCCTCCAGTGGCGGCAATGCCGGCTTGGCCGCCGCCTACCTGGCCTGGTTCTACAACGTCAAGTGCACCGTGGTGTTGCCTGTCATTTCCAAGCCCGTGGTGAGGGAGATGCTTCGCAAGTGGAACGCGAACATCGTGCTTTTTGGCAACTCCATCAACGAAGCCGACCAGCACTTGCGCAACCTCATGTCGTCTCTCGATCTCTCCGCTACCACCCCCATCTACTGTCATCCATTCCAGCACCCCTTGGTGTGGGAAGGCCACTCCACCCTCGTGGATGAGGTGGTGGACCTGCTTGGTCCTTCACTGGCTGCGAAAATCAAGGGAATGGTGTGCTCCTGTGGAGGCGGAGGCCTCTACAACGGCATCTACCAGGGAATGGTGCGCCATAATCTTGCCGAATCTGAGATCCTCTTGATCGAGACCAACCAGGCACCCACATTGGCAGAGTCGCTCAAGGCCGACCGCCTCATCACCCTCAACTCCGTCAACTCCTTGGCCACCTCGCTCGCATGTTCCTACACCACGTCCCAGACCATGGACAACTACAAGGACTCCTCGGTGGTGTCCACCAGATTGGAGTTGATCGACGACCTCGACGCCATCCGTGCCTGTGTGGACTACAACCGGGACTCGGGCAAGATCGTGGAGCCTGCTTGTGGAGCTGCCTTGTCGGTGGTGTACAGCAAGATCGACTTGCTCTACAAGCACTTTGCGCACCTCCAGGCCGACGACATCGTGGTGGTGGTGGCCTGTGGTGGCTCCTGCACCACCAAGGAAGATCTCGCTGGTTTCGAGCTGATGTTGAACAGATCCGACACCCGGTTGTGAAGGATGGAAGATTCATTGCATCTACTGTGCAAGATATGATGAGTTCAACTACTGTGCAAGATATGATGAGTTCATCTACTGTGCAAGATATGATTAATGCATGCCCTCTACAATGGCCAAATATTGCATGCTGTTCTACAAGATGGCTTAATGAAATGCCCACTAATTCTGCAAGATGACCAGCTATCCGACTGTCTTCGCAACACTTTGTATAGAATTAATAGTGCAAATGTACCATAGAAATATGAGAGAGTGTAGGTAGAAGTGTAGTATTGGAATATATCTCAATTCTAGATGTTAACGCATAGGAGTACTTTCAATTAAATTAAATGAAACAGTACATTCATCCAACGCCTGTATACATCTTATTATAGTTCTAGGAAGGAACTTCTACATGAAGTCAAATTATGTCATACGGTTCTTGTTTCAAATAAGTAAATTCGCCTAAAGGGGCCAAATAACAATTACACGTTCATCACAGAACTATCTTCACACATTTCAATTCTAGAGACGTGTCAGTTCCTTTATTCTAGCTCTCTATTGTCTGACAATAGAATTCTCAAATTAAGTACTGTTTAATACAATAGGTACAAGGAGAACCAGGTTCATGCAAATAGGGCAAGAAATCCGGAGTTGGGGGCTAGTATAGACTCTAATTTGAGGGGCCTAGACTTGCCGTCTCAATCTGCATAGTATGTGTAGAGTTTGTGGTGTGGGCAATAGAAGTCATTCAGCAGGTTGTCCTTATCTTTTTGCAGGTTGGAGCAGGGTCAGGCCGTGGCAAATCCTTGGTACTCACGTGACAGAGTGCACGTGACTTCTCTGGTCTCCTGCCCACTATTTCCCGCCCCCCTCCACCCCCTCTGCCCCAG
>JAJMGI010000045.1:0-70478 GCA_030568615.1 Suhomyces bokatorum | reverse complement strand
ATACTCCAGAAAATCCATACTTCAATACTCCAGAAAATCCATACTTCAATACTCCAGAAAATCCATACTTCAATACTCCAGAAAATCCATACTTCAATACTCCAGTGTAGAGGAGCTATCCTGCTTGTACGTCAATATTTGATCACACAAGTTTTTCACTCATATTCAAAGCCTGGTTAGCTCAATCGGTAGAGCGTTTGACTCTTATGAAGGATATCAAAAGGTTGCGGGTTCGACCCCCGCATCGGGCTTTCTTTTTCTTGACACTTTTTTTATTAACTATAAAATTTCTTCTTTATATCTCTGTCAAAAACACTATAATCACTGAAAATAAATTGAATATTGACTAAATTTTCTCACAACTCATACCTGTAGAGTTGTGATTATATAAATTGCGATTGAGCTCGAAAATAAACGAGATAGTTTTATCTTTGACATAAAACTATTCATTTTGCAAATTCGTAAAAAATTCGTGAAGACTTAAGGCAGATTCTGATCTGACCACTTTGTATTTGCAAAATCTGAAATGTAATTGAGCAGACGAACTAACAAAAGTTCCGACATACGAAGCTAAGCACTGAAACGCCAATCCCCAAAAACTGTCGGAATCAGTCGTACATAAACAATCTCTGAGTTCATCATCGTTTGAAGCTGAACAATTTTGATGAGTTTGTAATGCAGACACACAGCTATCAAGAAGACCAGAAGGGATGAGAGATTGAATATCTTGTGGAAGTAAAGATTCAAAATAAGTAACAATTGCTTTGATATCATCTGGAATTGATGTAATATTCTCTGGAAGTAAAGATTCAATATAGTCAGGAAGAATCGAAAAATCAGCAGGAAGCAAGCCTCTATCACCCAATTCATTCACATCAATATTATCTTTCTTTGTAACGCTTTCATTTTTACCACCTGGAAGCAAAGATTCAAGATAGTCAATAAGTGATTGAATTTCACCAGGAATTGCAGTAATATCATCTGGAAGTAAAGATTCAAGATATGCGGGAAGCAATTTAAAGTCAGCAGGAGTCAATGCTCTATCCTTCAAATCAATATTGCTTCTCTTTGCAATACCGACATTTTCTGCCAAAGAAGAAGAATCTTTGATTTGCACAGCTGAGATTGCAGCAATTAACGTAATAAAGGTGGAGACTAGTTCGAATTTCATTTCCTATCGTTTTCTGAATGATCTTTAGGGGATAGAGGAAAGGGGACCTTTTATACACTTTTTCAAGCGGTTAAGCAGAAGGCCTAAACTGAAATGCTGAATTGAAACAATATCCATTAGTGAAATTGGTGTATCCCATATAATGAACTGAACTATGTTTTTAATAGCCAGCGACACTATCATGAAATTATAGTTCTTTATTGAAGTATTTCTTCGAACTAACCCCAGATTGTTTTGATAAAGATGACAGACATATAATAAGAGCTAAGGTACATAATAGGTGTACAATGCATTTAATTACAACCCCAGAATTGACGATTTGAAGAATTGAATTCAATTGGAATTGCTCACAACCACAGGTTCAAAGAGAAAAACTACCAGCAAAATTTTATCTCAGTGTACACTCTCCAGATCATTAGAAGTTCTACCCAAATCTTAACCCCTATGTGTCAAGAAGCAAGTAATTCGTAGTCTTTGTCATTTTTTGCAACGGGCAGGGCAAAACCACGTCAAATTTACTCCACATGTTCACATATGAGCGGATTTATGTACCCACATGGGGTTAGTGCTAGGAGCAAATGTTGGACTCGTAAGTGCCTTGCTTACGTAAAAACAATGCATAGAAGTAAGTTCTAATTACAAGCATGTCCACATGCAGGAAGTAAAATTATTACTTATAATAGTATTGTTGATGCAACGTATCCTATTCTTTAATAAGCCTTTTCTTGTTATGTTTTTGGATGGTGCTTGCTATAACATCAACTTAGGGCTTTTGCAAGCAAGTTTGTAGTTTGTTCATTAGAAATGGGCTCTCAAACTGACATAATGCCCATCAATTCAATAAACTAAAATTATAATATATGTCAAGAGTTTCACTCATTGAGCGTCAAACAACTAAGCAAACAGGCTTCAAGAATAAAAGATTATAAAGCTTCGCCTTCTATTAAGAATTGTCTCAAAATCCTTACAGATGTCAAGCATTAGATGCCAGCCACTCCAAGTGACTATTGCCGTGGTTCGTGCAGGAAAATTTGATGCGATGTTTCCATAGGCATTACAAAACACGCTTTCAGGGTTAATGCGGCAATGTATGATTTCTTACTTCTATGCAGCGTATTCTGCGCATACTTTAACATCTAACGAAGTGGGATCAATCCATCTCCGCGTACATTATGGGCAATCTTGAAGATGCTGATAGCAGATTATAAGCTCTCGCTTATAATAGCAACTTAATAATTGTGCGATAAAAGCCTCGACAGTCCGAGTCAACACGATAAGACACCTTACTGGTTAGTTAGATGTATATAAGGGGTCATGGCTGTGTATCGACTTGCACATTCCCAACCGTTTGTAATACAATCAATCTAAAGCAAAATGTTCACTTAATCTTCAAACCATGCAGTGCACTTAAGGCGTTGCATGGAATATGCATCTTATTATCGCTGTAAGGAAGAGGGGTATAATCTTACTTAGGGTACTTGGATCCGACAAGCGTCAAATTTCCCCGAACGAATTATGGATCATAAATCCGGTTAATGTCCTTCACAATGCGTTAGCGGGATCGATCAGATTTGAAATACTGGATCATTCACGTTGGAGTATTTGACTAAAAGTGGGGGTCCACGTTTAAGGACTGTGGTTGTAGCCAGCAATCCCCTATAATTCGAAGCAACAGACCCATGTGCAGGAACACACATATGTTGAGTTCCCAAGGTAGCAAAATGCCATATAAGTTTTCTTTGGGATCAGGGTATTTGTACAGGAATTGTGCGGTTAGGAGAAATATGAAGCTTTGATCCATAGATTCTTCAGAAGCCCTCTACTAATATGATAATAGAAAATTTTAAGGCTAAACTAAGTCGGATAACAAGGTTTAGGGCCAAGATGAATTCATCTAATGGTTAAGGCTATGTCTCCTTGTTAATTCCTTTTTAGGTAACTTTGCATGGCAGCCTATATCATGTCCCCCAACGTTAAGCCTTCATGAACCTGCATCACCTGCACACTAGATACAAAATGTGGAGGCTTCAGTACCTCCATCTGAGGTTCCAGGCATCTCAACGCCTTATGGCGCAAATGCAGGATTCAGGTGAAATGACACAAACACCAAATTACAATAGCCAAACGCATGCACAAACGGTAATTCGAAAGTGTGTATGCTGGGACGTTGAAGAGAGGTGCGGCAATGGTCAGTCTTGTGCATCGAATTAACAAGAGAGCAAGTTTTGCTAATAAACATGAAGGATTAGGTGTAAATCGTTGAATGATTCTCTGAGATGTATGCCCGAATGCTCATATCCAAGTGTAGTACTCTGAAACTATCGCATTTTCAGTTTAACCTGTCATACTTAAATGCGTTTACACCATTTGACATATCGTACTCGATGTCCTACCGGAAACGGGGCTCAAGACTGCCGAATTTGACGCAAATTAAGGATGACTACCCAATGACTTTTTATAGTACTCTACCCGTATTTGGACTGGTATTATTTTGAATCTTCGGTACTCCTGCAACGCCAAAATGCAGTGAACAAGACAAATTGGGGCAAAACGGTAGCTGCCGAAATGCGTCCAGGGTTCTACTTCGCTATGCCAATTTCTTTTTCAATACATCATTTAGTAGATTTATATAGACTATAATCTCGAGATTAGAAGTCATATCAGACTATGATAAACCATATAGCGTCTTTAAATGTTGACTTCAATTGACAATTACTTCGAAACTTCTGCTTTATTTGATTCTAAAGCCCAATTAGCCATGAAACAACACTCTACTAATCACATACTACTGACATCTCTCAATCCAACAATGCAGAATGTTCCAGTCAAGACAAGAAAGAAAAGAAGAAAATACACTCGTCCTTGCGACAATTGTGCTCTTAGAAAGGTCCGTTGTTGTGAAATAAGACCCTGTGCCAGATGTGTCTCCAACAATATACCCTGTACAAGTAATAGGATTAGAAAGAAATGTGGGCCCAAGACAAACAAGTCGAAAGAAAGTGCTACAAAGGAACAATCCAAACCAAAAAGTTTCTCATTCTCATCCGAATCCTCGAGTGTTGGAATGGAAAGTACGATTGAGCCTGATCCAATAAATCCAGTTCTTTTTCCGGATTCTTTCAGCCTTCCTTCTGTTCAATTGGTGTCTTCGACCGACATTGCAAGCATGAAATGGTGCTTGTTTGCGTATCAGAAGTGGTTCTATGGAATATGGCCTGTGGTTTCTATTAAGAGCTTGATAGGTACACTAGAAAAGATCAATCTGCAAAATCTTACACTCACACCCGATGATACTTTGGGATATACGTTAGCGTTATCATTAAGTGCTGCAATCACCAAACATGTTCAATCATCTCCGAATCCCACCATCCAAGTTCCACCCTACCTTCATGCAGCTGAATTTTCACAAAAGGCTTTGAGAGTACGAGAATTCTATGGCCACCACTTGACCCCATCACTTGAAGCCTTGGTGACATCATATTTCTTGTACGTTTACTCGGCCAAATCCAATGAGCCTTCGGCTTACATATATCTACAAGAAGCCTTATCTTTGGTCCCGAGACTTGGAATGGACTCGCCCATGACATACCTTACCATCACTGCTCAAGAAGCAAATCGGTTTTCAAAGATTTACTACTTACTCCTCTTGACGGAGAAAAGTACATGTACTTTATTTGGGCTACAGCCCACGCTCACCCCTATTGTACCCCCTCCTTCGATTGAACTCGACGAGTACCCCCAATCTATTGTGGAATTTGTGGATTTGCTCAATAAAATGGTTTTCGAAATTCAACCGTTAGAAACGAAATTTGATAATCTCCAGACTAATCACATACTTGATTCCACTGCGGGCAGCGAAAATTCAAATACGATTACTACACTTAGTTACTTCGAGAATTATGGCTAGTTTCAATTACTGGTCAGCAACATATGTCTAGATTCCCCTGTAAGGGCAACAACATGTTTTCAATTCTCTTATCTATACAAGTGTAGTCCCTGCTTGACTCGTTATTTTTCGGGGTTGTGAGCGCTTACATCCGAATCAGAGTCACCAAGTAACAAGGTTGCATTCCCAAAAAAGACGTGTGAAATGCGCCACTATAACCCCACTGTCCCCGCATCCCGGTTACGTCTTCAGCAAGATCCAAACCAGTATTAGCCTATAAATTGTTTTCAAGGCACAAGCTGTGGTGAATTTTTTTTTTAATTTAATTGCATTGTGGGAATTTGTGCTTATTACTTCGGCTATGCACCCGAGATGCATATACGTCAAATGCTAAGGCATGGATATTCCTATTCAGGTATAGACTAGGGAACCGAAATTGGCTACAACTGGGGTCTCAATTGGTCCACTTTGATCCAGTCAAGCTCTGGTAAGCTTCGATATACTTTTCTTTTGATTTCGTGATGATCTCTTGGTCCATTGACACACCTTCCTTGCCTGCAATATTGTTAGATGTCAACCAGTCTCTCAAGAACTGCTTGTCGTAAGAATCCTGGGACTTACCAACGGCGTAGGTGGCTGCGTTCCAAAATCTCGAGGAGTCGGGAGTCAAGACTTCGTCCACCAACACAACATTTCCTTGGGGATCCAATCCAAATTCGAACTTAGTGTCAGCGATAATAATTCCTCTGGACTTGGCGTAGTCCTTTGCCTTAGAATATAATTCAATAGCAATGGCTTCCAATTTATCACACAATTCCTGGCCGACAATTTTGGCTGCTTGTTCAGGAGATATGTTTTCGTCGTGCTCACCTTGTTCGGCCTTGGTGGATGGAGTGAAGATGGGAGTGGCGAATTCCTGAGACTCCTGCAAGCCCTTTTCTACTTGCAAGCCGTGCACGGTACCCGACTTCTTGTACTCTTTCCAGGCAGAACCAGTGATGTATCCTCTGACAATAACTTCCAAGGGTATCAACTCGAGCTTGCGCACCAATAAGGCTCTTCCAGACAATTGTTGTTTGTACTTGGGCTCCGATAACTGTTTGGGCAAACTGGAGAAGAGCTCTTCATCTGTGTTCTTGGCAACGATGAGGTGGTTGGGGATGTTTTCTGACAAAAAGTCGAACCAGAACTCAGACAACTTGGTCAAGATCTTTCCCTTGTCATTGATGTCGTTTTCCATGATCACATCGTAGGCTGATATTCTATCAGTTGCAACGAATAAGAGGGTGTTTTCGTCGATGGCATAGATATCTCTGACCTTTCCTCTGGCGATCAAGGGCAAGATGCCATCAAGGTGTGTGGAGTGCAAGGATTGTAAACTCATAGTGTCCTACTGTGAAGAAATATGGTAGATGGATGAAGCCATGACTTTTATCAAGAGATGAATCTGACTCTGTTCTATTAGGGCTTGTGTGCAGGAAGCAAAATAATTAGATGTCAGTGGATTCAACAGCTTTGTAAGACTCTGAGCTGACTGGACATTAGGCAGGCTAATGTCAACACACTTGTATCGTTCATTGGTTTTATTCACGTCAAATTTAAGTGTCATGATGCAACCTTAAGATCAGAAGGAAACCACAAGCGTGAACTTTAGGACTGAGTTTATTCACTCCAATTGCTCTGTCATGAATAGTTTCACAACCAGCTTCTGCCTGACAACGCAACATCTTACTTGAATAAAGTTAAGCATTTAAATTGTCGTCAGTACTAGCACGTTCTATCTATTCATCAACAATTCCATGGTATCCGGCCAAGGGAGATTGTCAATTCCTTGCGCCTGCCCTCTATGGATACGGTGACATGTGGCGTAGTTGAATTGGTGGATTTTGACTCAATGTAATTGTTTTCTACTGCCTAAGGTCCTCCCCCTGCTATAGTTACTACACTATAGTGAGTGGGTGTTAGTGCCGTCTTTGTGGAGCTACGTACAACTCCTTGACGCACCCACCTGTTAGAGAGCCTTAGCGCGTCTGTCCATTTCTATTTTTAGGAGGACGACTGTTCAAATGCCTCAGGTATTTTAGAGACTGTATCAAAAAATACTCCTTCTAGACAGACTTAAAAACTCTGTTGTTGGATAGGTGGATTCGCAGATGGTAAGGGGCAAACTATCGTGGCCCTCGCTCCCGTATATAAATATATTTTTTCAGGAATCGGTAGAAGTCTGTCACACATATGCATTCGAACTCTAAAGTGCCGAACTAATATGGGGGCGATGATTTTCCGTGTAACAACCGACAACCCACCCCCGCCACAATCCACCGTGTAGGTTGAATCCATAAATCCAACACCTCGGTGGCAAGAAGACAAGTAGTCCACTACCAGTGGTGATGAATTGGTGTGGGCAGTGTAGAGGCGGGGTTCAATGACCACAGATAGCCTCTCCGCGCCTCAATGTATTGATAACTGTCTGTATGCGGAAGTAGTGTATGATGGTGTATGATCTATGGAGATTGTACCTTCATCACATGGGCAAAAGAGGCGTGGCTTCTAATATTACCCTCCCCACTAGCGCTTAGACGACTGGCCCCTTTTTGCACCACATTTCGCCTTCCAAAGTATATAAACTCCAGTGCCTGTGGACAATTTCCTCCCCTCGCCACTACATTAAATAGTACCAATCAATCATGTTCGGATTCCACGAAGAAAGCCACGAAAAAGTCTACGGCGAGAAGCACGAGGGTAAATTCTCCCACGAATTGCTTGCTGGTGCCGCTTCATTTGAAGCTGCCAAGCTTTTCGAAGACAGACAAAGAAGAGAAGGCAAGCCCGTTAGCCACAAGTTTGCAAAGGAGCTCTTGGCCGGTTTTGCTGGTGCCGAAGTCGACAAGCTCTTCGAGACCAAGGGCTTGGACTACTTGGACAGAGACGAGGCCAAGAAGCAGGCTCGTGAGGCTGCCGAGGAGAACTACGACAGACACTACGGTCAAAACGAGGAATGGCACCCAGACTCTCAACCTCCATTCGACTACCGTGACGACAAGTACAACTATTAGGTTATGAATGTATGTACCTCCCTTTGAGCCAATGTAGATCGGAACTCCGTCAATCTCCTATTTATCGGGGATCTAATCAGTGAAAACTACCTGTTCTACAGGTGACAGGCCGTTGCCAAGAATCAAGAATATGTGTGGTCCATTTTTCAGGACTGCAGATAATGTATTGAAGTATGGGTTTATATACAGTACCATAAACGCGTACGCGTGTTACTTCACAGTATTGATTTTAAATCTACTACTCTCTCATCCATCATGTCTAGTACCAGGCCAGATCTCAAATTCACCGATAACGTGGATGAAAGACTGTACTATCGCAAGTACGCCAACTTGCCTCCTAAGGATGAGTCCACAATCCGCATTATCGATCACAACAACAAAGACTACTTTACGGTGTTAGACCAGGATGCGGATCTCATTGCGGAAAACATCTACAAAACCCAATCAGTCATAAAGTACAACCAGGGAAATAAGAGCAGATATGTCACGATTTCCCCACAGGTCTTCACCAACAACGTTTTGCGTTTTTGTATTATTGAAAGGCACCTTAAGGTGGAGGTGTACCACAATAAAACATTCGAGCTCATCTGTCTAGGAACCCCAGGTAATCTTGATGCTCTTTCCAACGAGTACAGTGTCAATTTAGAAGGCATGTTCCAGGACTGCTCCAATCCCATTATTGGAGCGATCAAGTTCCAACAGACAGGTACCTCCAAGAAAATCGGCATGTGTTTTGTTGACAACTCTGATGCCAAGATTCACGTATCTGAATTCGAGGACAATGATTTATTCTCCAATCTCGAAAGCTTGATCTTGCAAGTGGGAGTCAAGGAGATTTTGTTACCTTCAAACTACGTTCCTGGCGAATCAGACAACGAGGTAACCAAGCTCTACCAGGTGTTGAATAAAATAGGCGGTATAGTCATTAGTACGGCAAAGCCTTCGACCTTTTCCAACAAGGACATTGAACAGGATTTGTCCAAGATTGTTGTGGCTGACAACCAAAAAGAGGGCGAGGAATCAAACATCGAATTAATTTTGGCCGCCAAAGGTATTAGTTCCGTCGATCATGTCTTTTCCTTATCTTGTTGCAACGCATTGATCAACTATTTGGATCTTTTGAACGGCGATGCAACAACTTCCTTTACTATCGAACAATATAACCTAACTTCATACATGAAATTGGATTCATCCACCATGAAGGCATTGAACATTTTCCCCAACCAAGTGGGATCCATTCAGTCTTCCTCCTATTCAACGTCCACGTCCATCAGTTCAATTTTTGAACTCTTGAATAAGTGCAAGACTACTGCGGGCTCCAGATTGTTGTCACAATGGTTAAAGCAACCTTTGACCAATTTAACCAAGATCCAGGAAAGGCAAGAATTGGTTCACAATTTAATCGAGGACACCAACTTGAGAGTATTCGTATCGCAGGACTGGCTTCCCCAGGTTCCCGATGTAAAGAGACTACTCAAGAAGATTTCCAATGGAATTTCCAAATCCATTTCCAATGAAAACAAGAAATTGGAAGATGTGATCCGGTTGTACCAATTGGTCCTCACCATTCCTAATTTGCTCGAAATGTTGAAACTTGCCATGGATGAATTGAATGAGTCTGAAAGTAATGACAGTAAACACATTGCTGGCCTCATTGATAAATACTGGTTCAAACCGGTTACCGATAATTTCAGTTCACTCATGAAATTCAAAGAACTCATTGAGACTACAATAGACTTGTCTCCCTTGAGTTCAGCTTCGCACGATCTTCTCAATACTGACTTCAACATAAAACCTGAGTTTGATGAATCGTTGATTGAAATCAACAACAAATTGCAATCGTGTTTGGCTGAAATCAAGAATTTACACCAAGAAGTGGCGGATGATCTCAATATTGATTTGGATAAGAAATTGAAACTTGAGAAGCATTTGCAGCACGGATGGTGTTTCAGAGTTACCAGAAATGATTCTATGGTTTTAAGGAACACAGGAAATAACTACAAACAATTACAAACAGTCAAGGCTGGTGTTTTCTTTACTACATCCAAGTTGGCTAGTTTGTCTGAAGAGTATACCGAGGCATCGAATGAATACAATCAAAAGCAAAGAGAGTTGATTAAGGAAATTTTATCCATCACTTTGACCTATAATCAAGTCTTGCTCAATCTCTCAATCTCTTTGGCCCATTTGGACGTCTTGAATAGTTTTGCTAATGTTGCAATCTTTGCTCCTACTCAGTTTGTCAGACCCAAATTGCACCCATTAAGTCAATCGAGTGATTGCCAAGAATTCAAGGACAGAAAGATTAAGCTTGAAAATTCGAGACACCCAATCCTCGAAGTTCAGGACGACATCAGTTTTATAGCCAACGATGTCTTTCTCTCTAACTCGGCAGAAGAAAAGGGAAATGCTTTTGCGATTATTACTGGTCCAAATATGGGAGGAAAGTCCACTTACATCAGACAAATTGGAGTGATTTCATTATTGGCTCAAATTGGTTCGTTCATTCCTGCCGACGAGGAGAATGGTGCCCCCGAGTTGCCAATTTTTGATGCGATTTTGTCGAGAATTGGAGCAGGCGATTCACAATTAAAGGGCTTGTCCACATTTATGATTGAAATGTTGGAGACATCTTCCATTTTAGCCACTCTGACTCATAATTCGTTAATTATAATTGACGAGTTGGGTAGAGGAACCTCTACTTATGATGGATTTGGTTTAGCCTGGTCCATCCTGGAACATTTGATTAGTCAAAAGAATTGTTTCACGTTGTTCGCAACACATTTCCATGAACTTACTCAGATGTCAGCAAAGTATGAAGACAAGGTAGTTAATTTGCATGTGGTTGCCCACGTTGAAAAGGGAACGGATTCCAAGGAAGATGATATCACCTTGATGTACAAAGTTCAGCCCGGTATTTCTGACAAATCATTTGGTATCCATGTGGCCGAGTTGGTTAATTTTCCAACAAAGATCATCAACATGGCAAAAAGAAAAGCTTCCGAGCTTCAAAATTCCAATTTGAAGGAGGAGGACAAGTTCATTCAGAATAAGAAAACGAAATGCACCCCCGAGGAAATCACTACAGGGTTAGGAAACTTAAAGACAATCTTGAAGCAGTGGAAATCTGAATGCTACGACAATAACGAACAAAAACTCAAAGGCGGCAGTGACGAGTGCATTGCGAGCTTGAAGTCTCTTCTTCAAGGCAACTACAGCACTATGATCAAAGAAGATAGGTTAATTAATGAGATATTAACTATGTTGTGAATATAAAATACTTACAAAAATTTTGGCTTAACTTGTAATCATCCCCCCATTCTTCATCTCCATACAGATATAATTCCGCTATATAAATGTCTAATCAATATTGTTGTGGTGCTATTGGCCGAAGTTTTCATCTAATTCGGCCAAGATCTTTACTGCTTGGTGTCTCAACAAGCCATTTTTGTCGACCAACTTAACGATTGGAAGGCCGTAAACAGTTGTAAACTCGTAGAATTGGTCAGTGCCATTCAAGAACGTTCTCAAAAACTCCAAATATATGACGCAGAAATATACGCCGGTGCCGGTAAAGATATGCCACCATCCATGTCCCTCAAGAATGAATCCATAGGGCATGCCTATGGTTCTTCTAGCACTTCTAACATAGGAGCAAAAATGGATATCCATATTCCACAAGACGTATCCCAACCCGAAGTATCCTACTCCAAGAATGGTGCATCTGAATAAGTCACGTCTAGCCATGTCATCTCTGACATGCTTTTTTGTAAGTATGCTTGCTTTGTAAATAATTGCGAAATTCAAAAGCCCGTACGCAACCTGGTGAAACGTGGGGTTCTTGACGTGCAAGTAGAATGCAGTTATCGATGCAGCACCGGTGAACACCGCAATGCCCATCCAGCGTGCATACGCCTTGGACTTGCCTTCGGTGTACACGGACCAGAAAGGAATGCATGTAGCGTAGATCATGGGCAACTCATCTAATAATTGGTACTCATATCGCAATGTCATATGGAAGAGCCACAGGCCAATTCCTACCAAGAGGAATCCACATCCGGTAAATATGAACCGGGTTTCGAGCTTGTTGACGTAGGTCTGGTAAATGTAAAACGTGGCCAATGCCATAAATACCGCATTGGTGGTGGTGTTGAGGGCTTCGGCAACATAGTAGGAAACGACGTAGTTCTCTTCGCACCAGTCAATGGTGGAGGTGGGGGTTCCCCAGAAGCCTATTTGTTCCGGAGGATAAGGAATGGCAAATGGAAGCATGGGAGTGTAGTAGGGATAGTGTTGGTAGCTTCAGTTGGCGCGAGGGCAAATATGAGGATTGTAGGCTTGCCTGATTCTGGGATCTATTTTGCTATTTTGCTATTTTGCAAGATCAAAAGAGGGAACGGTACGAGGATATAGCACTGAAGAAAAGTGAGTGACTTGGAGTGGCGAAAGTGCGTTGGATTCAAGCTTTATATGAAGTGTCCACAGAAGAACGGGTAAGGCACTGGGAATTAAAACGGCTAAAAATATCCGAAGGATGTACGTTAGGAATGAATGAACTGCAGGAATAGGTGGGTGGGGGGTTCCGGGGTAGTAGCAAAATATAACAGGTCCGCAATATCCGAATTACTGCGCGCGAAGTGCAGTTGTATGGTCCACGGTTTTAATTCAAAAGGAGTGGATCAAGGCACAGTAAGTCGTACGTTTACTAGGTGGGAAGATGGTTTTGAGGAACGGGGTGACCACGGGTTCAGATGAAGGTTTTATCCGAGGCTCAAGTGGTGGTCACCGAAATAGAAACCGATGCTTAATAACTTGTGACTAAGCGGATGCCCTACGTCATCTCGATTGATGGAAGGACCAAGTAAGAAGCGTGGGTGTAGAATGCAAGGCTTAGTCAGGTAAAACACAAAATACGATTAATTCCCTTTCTTCTCCTGAGGCCACAGTGTTATCGTGCCGCATACATAAAACCGGTGAAAAGGCACATTGTCTTGAAATGTGATGAAATGGGAAAGTGTCACACCTGACTGCGCCAATGTCAAACGTAATTTCATCATGATAAGAAAAGATAAGTGGACCCTTAAAGGGAATTATGATGATTCAATCTGGAACAAAATTCACTTCCTCGGTTGTGGTCATCTCCACAGATTACTCAAATATATCCACCACTTTTTTTTGTAGCAATACAGTATTATAGATTTTCTCAATTTTATGAATTTTTTAAAAATTACAATGGAATTCAGATTGACCAAACCAAGCATCAAGACATAGTATCAATTTGATAGATTATTGATTTGAACAAGATCAACTTAAATAGATTCTCAGTCACTACAATTAGTGTGATTTATTTTTGATAATTCCTCTATGGTTCTTTGGCCAAATTAGTGCAATATAATTGATTACACTAGAACAAGTGCTTATACCATGTAAATCTTGGTATTGAATTTCTCTATGGTTCTAGACATAAAAATACCTAACGCCAAGACTTTATTGTATTCCATTCTTTGGTGTCATATCGCACGTGTGTGACATATTATAAAGGTGATCTTGACAGTCTAAGCTACAAATCACAATTTGCATACTCTATTATTAGAGATCTTACACTTCTGGAGGTTGTGCACAAGCTCAAGAGAGATGATTATCTAACCTGGAAGAAAAGCCAAAAATGCTAAAAATATGGCAGGATTATCATTACAATTAAGTGATGCTATCATATTAATTATAGCAACCAACAATCTATGCCTATATCGATCCAGAATAACGTCCTATATTTAAGTAGTGCGTGGCACAAAAATTTCCTAGTACCAATTGCTCACCAGACTCGCACGTGACTACTACTGAAAAATTCTTGAAAATCCAGACTATTGAGACTTTCACCACCACCATGAGATCTGTAAAGTGCATAAGGCCAGCCTTGAGGTTCTACTCTAAGAGTGCAGATGGACTCTACCTCAATCCACACCAATGGAAGGGACTTCCAGCAGATCAAATTTTCGAATTGCATAACATGAGAAAGGCCAAGATGGGAGAACACTACAATCCAAACGATGACGAAAGAATGGCCATCTTGTCCACCATGCAAGACTTGGCTCGCCCAGCACCTGCATTAGAGTATGTTTACGAAATCGACAACTTTAAGGAGAGATTTTTGACCGAGAAACAGAACGAAACCAAGGGTAAGCCCCCAAGAAAGAGTAACATCTTGGTGGCCAACAAGGGTCAAACTCCCCACGAGAAGCGTCGTATTGAGAATTTCATTCGTGTGAGTGCATATGAAATGCCTCTTCTTGCCAAGTTCCGCCAACCTTACCAAGCACCAGCTAATTCTCCACTCAAGATCACGTACAACACGGATTTCTCCGATGAAACCTCCAATGAGTTCAACAGGAAGGCTACGCTTCAAGTCAAGGTTGAGGATCTTGGATTGAACGACAAGCAGCTTCACAAGTTCAAAATCTTAGCTGGAAACAAGCTCAACCACACCACCAATGTGTTCAGACTCAAGAGTGCCCAATTTGGCGAGGCTTCCCAGAATGCCCGCTGGTTGGTTGACACATTCAACCGTCTCTTGAAGGAGTCCAAGGATCTTACCAACGATTTCGCTGACATTCCTGTCGATGCTCGTCACATGAGAAACCACAAGAGAAAACCAGTGCCAACTTTCCCAGAGGAGTGGAAGAGACCACAAGATGCCCCTATCAAGACCCACTCTGTAGTTCAAAGATTGGTGGAGAGCGTCAAGAAGCAAAAAGATGAGGCCTATGTCAAGAACTTCAGTCCATAGGTATGTATATAGTAGCAGACTGCAAAAGAAAGATAGATATATTAATTCAAATGTAGATTTAAGGAAATTATCAAACATTTGTATTCAATGAAAATGACGTTGCATTTGAGATTTTCCAAGATCCAGTTCGCACCGTCTTTCAAGACAGGAAGATATTGACATCGTTTTCTGCGTAAAAGAATACTACTACTTAAAATTCATAGAATCATTTAAACAATTAACAGTGTATTAGATTAACATCAGCACTCACAATAATTCCAATACATCTTTTGTTGACAATACGAAATCTGTCCTTCTAGTATTGAATCACTACATTTTGCCTACTTGTAGAACATACTGCATGTGCAGTTACTTCCCTCGATCTGTGCTACAAACATTTGTTCAGTACATTACATTTTAGTCGCACTGATAATTCACGTTGAACTTTTAACTAAAATCAACATTCACATATATCTACATCTAACTACCGATAGATCGGACGATCATTCAGGAATTAGCACTTGATTGTATTAATATTATACCACTACGCTACAAGAGCCATAAAATTGGTACATAACATCCCAAGCAGGTTAGTTGTATTTTGTGGTTTTTCATCAGTTCTTGAAGAAGCAAGTGTGTTCCATCCCCCTTTTATCATATTCCATATCCCAGAATGCCAGATGATATACATTCAGCTTCAACAACGCTTGATGACATTATAAATGAGCTCAAATTGACTTACGATGTGTCTGTGGGCTTGTTGGAAGGAGACTCGATACGAACCATCCCTAACTTGAACATATTGTCCAATTTGAACAAGCTCTTGAAGAACCTCAGCCGTGAATTGCGAGAGGTAGAACAAGTCGATGAAGTTGTGTTGAACAAAATTGGAAAAGTGCTTAATGGAGAAGATCCTGGCACCGAATCTCTTGAAACAGCTAATAAGGCCGAGGATTCGACCACCGAGGATATTGAAAATGACGATTTGAAGCGTGGTTCAGACGAATTGGAATCAAAGGAAGAATCAGGTAATGTCAAGCGTCGCAAGATAGAGGACCAGGAAGAGTCCCGGATATCTGAAGCGGATGTGGACGACAAGGATGACTCGGAGCAAGTCAACTCAAAAGACGATCCAGTGCCACCAGTTCAAACTGGATCTTACACACAAAATAACGATACAAGGCTCAAGAATCCCAAGTCCGAATTTGTCACCTCTCAAACGTTATCAGCCAAAACCATCGAGCAGTTGGGGTTGTACTCCGAAGAGAATAATGGGTTAGAAACTCAAGGAAAAGAATTTCTCAAGAAGAAATACGGAGTGTCTTCATACCCGGAGAATGACTTGCAAGACTTACTTCCAGGTAAGATTCCAGATATAGATTTTTCCAAGAACAAACCCCCAGCAAACCAGGTTCAATTCTCAACCTATCAGACGTATATTGAATCATACTTCAGGAGTTTTAGCAACGAAGACTTGGAACTCTTGAATGAAGAAAATATTCTTCCTCCCGGATTTGAAAAGTCTGATTATGACCCTAATATCACACCCTTTATCATTCCCAAACTTGGCCCAATCTATTCTGAAGTGTGGATAGAAGAGGACGCAGCTCTTGGAGCAAAATTGAATAGTCCCGCGTTTCAACCTTTGTTGCCTGATTCCTACAAGCCTAAAGGAAATATTGAGGACTTGAATGATGACACATTATATACAGAGGAGATTTCTTGTGGACCATTGTCTTCAAGATTAATCTCTGCCATCTTGGGTAACAACGAAGCAGAAGGAGATTTCGACGAAGAACCAGAAAAAATCGCTGAAGTTGAACTCAAAAGTGAAGACAATACCAACGAAGAGGATGTTGCTACTAAACTTAATAGCGGCGAGGATTATAAGTTAAATACCGAGGCCAATGATTTCTACTCCATCGAAGAAAGACTTAAACGTGAATTGAAATATATTGGAATTTTTATGAACTTGCCGAGTACGGAAGAAGAGGCGAAAATGAAGCTTAAGAATCAACACTCTTCACAATCCAGCATATCTGGAAAGGGTTCGAGCATTATTGACGACGACGAATGGATTAGAAATAAGGAAGATGATGAAGTTTGTGCTGAGATTCGTTCATTGCAAATCCAGCTACGTGAAAGTTCGAGCAGAAACAAGTTGAACAAGAAAAGGTTGATACCGATTATCGAAGAACAGCTTGCATATCAAGAATTCTGCACAATTTTGGAAGATTTAGACAAGCAAGTCGACCAAGCCTATATCAAGAGACTTAAAGGTAAGAATAAGAAGAAGAAGCAGCCTGGAGCTACTCCTACTCCTCAACAACACGCTGTTAATAGTGGCTTAAGAGGTCTTTTGGAGAAGAGATCCAGATGGATCGACAATATTGGTAAGATTTTCCCGCCACCTGAGGTGATGAAGAGAGAACCAAAGGAGTCAAAATTGATAACGGAAGGAGATCCTATGGAAGAAATCGTCGAAGAGGAAAACGTGGAGTCAACCGAAGATATTCTCGCTCAAAAATAGTCATATATTACATGTATATACATAAGGTTAGTGGAAGGAATGAGATGGTCGTTTTCTATCTTATGATCAATAATCAGTTGTATTCTTATGATCAAATAATCAGTTTTATTCTTATGATCAAATAATCAGTTTTATTCTTATGATCAAATAAATTAGTTCTATTCTTATGATCAAAAAAATTAGAGGGACATTCCCTTTTGGATTTCACTATGGGTAGGCAAGGATTTGACATTTCCGACAGCCGACAACGCAATGGGTTTATCCCTGAGTCTATAGTTTGCCCAATTGACAACATCTTCCTTTGTAATAGCCTCTACTCTCTTGAAGACATCTTCAGAGTCCAATCTGTATCCCGTGTTGACCAATTGTCTACCGATATCCTCGGCAATGGTGGTAGAATCGTCCAACGCCAATACCAAGGATGCCTTCAATTGTGCCTTGGATCTTTCCACTTCTTCCACGGAAATATCGCCGGATTTCAATCTTGCCCACTCCTTTAACACGGCATTGATAAACAAGGTTAAATTTGCATCCTTTTCTGCAGTGAAATAGATACCCATCAAACCGGTATCGGCGTAGGAAGTTGTGTAGGCCATGTATGAGTTGGCAATAGGCGAAGAGCCCGGACCACCGGCGGAGGCGGTTAATGCAAGCGGCGAGGGCGAGTTTGAGCCGATTCCCACAGATCTGTCCCAGGTACCGACTATTCCGTTAGCAACCGAGGCAGTGAAGAAGTCTGGAGCAGACCATGACACACCTTCTACAGCCAAGGCGACGTGAGTAGTAGGCAAAGAATCATCCTGGATACGGATTTCGTCCCCATGGAACACTGGCAAGTCATTGCCACCCTGGGAGAAGGGCTTGTCGCTCTTCTTGATGTTGGCAAAATACTTCTTTCCCATTTCGACGAGTTTGTCGTGGTCGATGTTTCCCACGCCGATAAGGGCCATTCTGTCCCCCTTGTAGTTGGTGGTGATGTAGTTGACAAGGTCGTCTCTATTGATGGTCTTGATCAACTCACGGGGTCCCAAGATGGTTCTTCCCAAGTCCTGGTTCTTGTAGGTGACAGCATGCAAATGGTCAAACACCACCTCGTCGTACATCTTGTCGACCTCATCGGATTCCTGCAAGATAACGTGGCGCTCGTTCTCGATGGCCTTATCTTCCAAGCGGGACTTGGTCAAGAGGTCACTCAAGATGTCGATATTCTGGTCGATGTCCTTGGAAAGACACTTGGTGTAGTAGACGGTATTTTCACGCGAAGTATAAGCATTGATTTGCAGGCCTATGTTCTCGATTTCGAGCTCGAGATTGAGCTGCGACCTTCTGTTGGTGCCCTTGAATGCCAAGTGCTCCAAGAAATGGGCAGTTCCACTGCTTTTTGGATTGTCGGCTCTGGAACCAGCATTGATCCACACTCCCACGGTGGCGGTACGGGTTCCAGGCATGGCCTCACTGGCCACGGTAAGTCCGTTTTCCAACACGGTGGTCTTGTAGGCAGACACGGTCTGGCCCAACGTGGCCATACGGCGAACTGAACCGAGCGTTCCAGCACGGGCAAAAGAACGGAGCATGATGAGTAGAGAAGTTGAAGTCTAGTGCTCACTAATAACTGGACTATCTAGACTTGGCTGGTCATGTGATCACGGTCACGTGACCACGTTCTTCTACCGCGAATTTTTACAAACAACAATTTCCACTCGATACACCAGCACCAATGTTCACCTCTCCCGCTGTTGTCATAGACAACGGTTCCTACACTACAAAGGCAGGGTTTGCACTGGAAGAATTGCCCTCGCTTGTTTTCTCCTCAAACTACCAAAAGGAGAACGACAGAGTGATTGTTGGCAATGAGTTGAAGCCCGAACTCGAGGTCATGACCTTAGTGGATAACGGCTTGATATACGACTTCGAAAACATCGTGCATAACTGGAATTACGTGTACGACAACATCGACAACGGGTGTGCCGTCGACCCCAAAGAATATCCGTTGATTTTGACGGAACAGTCGTGGAACACCTCGAAAAATAAGTTGGCCACCACCCAATTGGTGTTTGAGAGCTTGGAGGTGCCTATTTTCCTGTTGGCAAAGAACCCCTTGTCACAGTTGTACCGTGTGGGTAAGCTGACTGGTTTGGTTATCGATATCGGCTCGTCCATCGCCAGTGTCACCCCCATCTTGGACGGTATAATCCAGACCAAGTCCTCGTTCCACCTGAAGTATGCCGGAGACTTTTTGAATCTCCACGTCTTGAACTACGTGCAAACAAAAACATCTCTCGACTCGTTGCTTCCAGCACAGTTCCAAAATGCCACCGACTCCTTCAAGCACCACTACACCTCCCACCACTTCCTCCAAGAATACAAAAACTTGACATTGAATTTCCAATTGTCTGACTACCAGTTATACAACCACCAGCATATTTCCCTTGCCGACCAGCCCAGCTACCTTGAAAACTTGTTCCAGCCAAACTTGAATAAATTGCCGGGCATAAGCATCCCAGAACCCGTGGTTGACAAGCCTCACACACACGGCTTGACGAACTTGATTTTCTTGTGTCTCAAGAGCATAGAAGGCTCGTTGTTACCCAATGACGGATCTACTACCGGCAATCACAACAAATTTGCCAGATTCAATGAAATCTTCAAGGGATTGTTGTCTAACGTATTAATAACTGGTGGTTCTTCCTTGGCAAACGGCCTAATTGACCAGGTGTTGAACGACTTGAGAATCTTGACTCCCAAGTACTTCCCTAACTACAGTTACAGTCCTTATTCCATCAACCAAGTCCCAAACTTGAGTCCTGCTGGTGAAATAAATGATGTCTGGGACAAACAATTCAGTGCATGGCTCGGTGCTTGCAGCTTGGCTAGCATGTTGAACGACGGCAATCAGGACTCTGCCAATATTGCTTTGGATAACTGGTTTGTCACCAAGAGTGATTACGAAGAGTTGGGTGAAGATTTGATCTTGGAGAAGTTCAAATAAATTAGACAATGTAAACTAGCCAGATGATAATAAATGTATAATTATATGATCTAGGATCTAAGACTAAATACAGACATGGTTGCACCCATGTGAAGAATTTTTTTTTCATGTACTTCATGGCTTCCATCCAACATACTTGCCATCATACTTGGACAAGTCACCGTTGACTTCAAGAATGGATTTGATCTTCTCGGCAACACCCAACTTGTTGTTAGTGGTCTTCTCAAAGTGCTTGTAAACTTCGGAAGGAGTGGGCAAGTAAGCTCTGTTGGAGCCATCGTTTCCGCTTATGAAGTTGGCCACTTCGGTGGTGTTTGGCAAACCCATGTTGAAAGGGTACTGTTTGTAGTCAATACCGAAATACTTGTCAATGTATGGAGTCTTCAAGTACTTTGTGGTCTTGAGGGAGGTGTTGGTCACATCCTTGACGAACTTCTCATCAATCTCAGATCCAGCAGTCCATGCAGGGAACGATGGCTCCTTGATTTTGTCAATCAACTTGTGGTAAACACCCTTGACAAAGTCGTTCTTTTCGACAGGAATGCTCATGATGTTGGTAGCAGCCACCATTTCCAATTCGAGCTGCTTCTTGATGGAGTTGTTCTGACCTCTGTTCATCAATTCAAAGGCGACCTTGAGCGATGAGGTGGGCTTGGTAGACAATTTCTTCACAATCAGTTGGGAGAAAGCTGAGCCTTCCTTGTTTAAGTAGTCGAAAATAGCATCCACCGAGGGTTGACTGAATGCGGTTTTTATGATTTTCAACTGCTCGGCGTTGAATTGGAGCTTGTAGTCCTCGGGCAACTTGTTCTCGGTGAACTCTTCCAAGACCTGGTTGACTTGAGCAAAGAACTCGGCGTTGTTGTAGATGATCTCGGAGGACACCGTCTTGTTGTCGTTGACCACAGGTGGCTGCAAGGTGGACAATCTGTTGATCAACAGAGGGATCTTGTCGGACTTGACAAAGTGAGTGGCAAAGCCGGAGAAGTAGACGTCCAAGCCATTGATGATCTCACCGGTCATGGCGTAGTAGTAGCCCAACTTGTGGTCCAATCTGGGCAAGAAGAAGGTGGTTCCAACATCGGGGAAGAAACCAATGTCCATCTCGGGCATGGCCAATCTGGTCTTCTCGGTTGCGATTCTGAAGGGAGCGTGGATGGAGAGACCCACACCGCCGCCCATGGTGATGCCGTCCATCAACGAAATGTATGGCTTGGAGTAGGTGGAAATGAGGTAGTTCAAGTTGTACTCCTTTTGGAAAAAGTCACTGGCGTAGCTGGGGTTGCCTCCGGCGATCTGCTTGGCACACTCGGCCACATCACCTCCAGCACACAAGGCCTTGGGCGAATTGGAGGACAAGATGACCACGCTGGAGGCGGACGACTTGGCGTACTCCACGAGTCTGGGGGTGATGAGCTCGACCATCTCGGTGTTGAGAGAGTTGAGCTTCTTGGTTCTGTTCAAGAGGATGACTCTGGCATTGTTCTTGTTGGAGAAGAGGACAGAGGCCTCGGCGTGGCCTTGGACGTTGTCTGCGCTGGTGGCGTTGGTGGAGATAGTGCTGGCCATTCTGAGTTGGAGGGGACGCTTCAAGAATGACTTGAGATTGGTTCTTAACATTGTGGATGGTCAATGTTTTGGCGACTTATAAACCTCTAGGTGGGGTAGCACTTCCGTGGAATCCTGTGAAAAGTTTGTTGGGTAGTGTGAGGGCACATTAGGGAGTTAAGGGTGAGATGAAGTGGAAAGGAGCGGCAAAGGAGAAGAATAGCCAGTGGGTTAAGCGTAGTGAATAGACTGACCATTCCTGTAATGGAGAAAGCTCCGACTGTATTATGGTGTTGTTTCCATTCCAATTGGTTGGTTTCAGTTGGAGTTGTATCGACTGTTCATTCAGCGTTTGCAGCTAATGTAAGTGGTAGGGGAAACTTTAGGAGCGAAAAAAGGATACTCTAATCTAGTGGGGAAACCGGAACAAGACTGCAAATCCGGGGTCAATTGCTAATCAGGAAACAGGAAACGTACAAGTAAGGAACAAGGAGATATGCAATTAGGGCAATGATGAAACATACCATTAAGGCAATGATGAAGCATACAATTAAGGCAACGATGAAGCATCATACATTAGGGATATGCTGTAGTTCTGGCCATTGGCGGCTCTGCCGGTTTGGCAATTTACCCGAGTGTGGTGGAATTTGCTCTGGATTGTGTAGTTGTGGTTATCTGGATCGGGGGTCAATTGCTAACCGAGTCGGCAGAGATCTACAGGAACCTCGGCAATAGGCGCAAGATAGATAAGAGAGTGGAGGTAGGGATAGGGGAACTAGGATGGGAAGGATACAGGGTACACGTTATTCGTATGTAAATCTCCTCTGTCAGGGTATGTCATTCCAATTATGGAGAGTTAATTACGTGCATTGATTAACCGAAGCGTAACCTTACCTCGAGTTGTAAATTTACCAGTTACAACCGATTTCCCCACAAATCTTAATTTCTTTCAATGTTCCCAATGTTCACTCTTTGTGATTGATGAAGCACTCCTATTTCGACTCCGGTCGCATAGTTAAATTGGATATCCTTATATTTGTTTCAATTCTAAATTCTCAATTCCTCCATTCTATTAAATCTCTTAACCTCTTAATTCTATTAGATCTCTAATTCTCTAATCGCTAATTCTCTAATACTCTAATTCTCTAATTCTCTAATTCTCTAATTCTCTAATTCTCTAATTCTCTAATTTTCATTCGTATCTATTACTACATTTCTACAGTTCCAATATATAAATTGCCAGTATAGACATTTAATGACGTGACTAAACCAACGAATACTGATTAACTAGGTGACACTCTTGCCGCTTGTCCTCATCCTTGGATTTTTGCTTCTTCTGGGCCCGTGGATGTTGTGTGGGCAATTGATAGTGGTAGAAGGTGCCAGTTTGGTATGATGCTAGTAATATCAAGTTTCCATTGAGTCCAATCTCAACTTGATTTAATTTAGATTCGGTTGAGCCAGAAAGAGGCGAAAGCGGCGCACTTTCTGGAAGCTTTATGTATGCAAAAGAACGTCTGGGAGGTTCCCAGATTAAATTATCAAAGTAATTTTTGTATGGAAGTTTTTTAATAATGGATTTGGTGTACTGATTGTTGATGATTTTGGATTTTCTCAAGTTGAAGTTGAAGTATGACGAAGAGGAGGTTTCTTCCTCTTCCTTGGGCGTTTTCTGCTCGATTAACAAGCTGGCCAAGTTATCATTCAAGTTTCCAGACCAAGACTCCTCGTCAGAACTTTCAACAATCTCTTCTTCGTGTTCCTTTCCATCTTCGTTCAAGTTGAAGAAGTGGACCGTATTACTTTCTGACCCGGTGCCTAAAATCGAGCAGTCTGCATTGAAGCTCAAGGAATTGATTTTGGCAACGTTGTGGCCCCTTCTCAAGCTGAGTGCCTGTGCAATCCTGAGCTTTTCATTTTCGAATTCAAGCTTGAACACCCGGATGATTGTTCCCTTGACAGAAGCTGTAGCAATTCTTTTTGCATCACTCGAGATGGTTATTTTGGCAATGGCAGAATTATGGGCCTTAAAGATCAACTCGGGCCTTAGGGCAATAGTATCGTAAACAACGACCCAGCCATCGCCATTCTTCTTCAAATCATCAAGCGTAATGCCCTGGCCAAGTTTCTTGCCAATGTTGGAGCTGTCACTTTTGTGGATGATTTCAATGATGGAATCCAAGTCTTGGGGCATTACAAGCGAGTCACTGGGTTTCAATATAGGGGTTGTAGGCTGTGATTTGGATCTGCTAGCAGACCCGGACTTCCCGTTCTCGGTATTGAATAAGTCGGTCTGGTCATTGAGGACAGAAAGGGGAAGAACTAGATATGACAGGTCGTCGGCACTCAAGTCTCCGATCAATTCTATACGAGGGGGAGGCGGTGCTTCGTTGAGAAGGGACAAGTCTCCTCCAAAGTTGTTGATTTCGAGCACCTTGATAAGCCGGACACAGCTCAAGTCGTAAATGTAGATTTGGCCTATCTCCAAGAACACTAGCAACCGCTTGCGGTTCAATCTTAGATTGACGATATTGGAAGGGAACGTGAGTTCGCAGATCTTGAGGTTTTGCTTGAGGTTGTAGATTTTAAGGAGCCTGTTTCCCAATTTGCTGTGGGTATTGGGGACAATAATGGTGAGGGATGTGGAGAAAAGCATTCGGATGAAAGCAGTAGAATGGTGCTTCTTGGAGTCCTCGGAGATCAATTTGTCGGGATTCAATTCGTTTGCCACTCCATTACCAGATGTAGTGGTGCCCTTATCGCCCTCGGTATCTATGGGACTCCCTTTCCCCATTTTCAGGTTTTGGGAAGAGTAGAACTCTCCAAAAGGCTCACAGTTGAAGATCTTGAAGTATTCATCGGTGGATACCGAAATACACGAGCAGTCTTGGTTTAGTGTGAGGTCATTGATGACTACCATGGTAGGTGTGGAGCTCTAATGATGTATCGTGTACTACTTGAGTCGAAATGGTGATACTTTATCAAGTGCGTGATGCAGGCTTGGTGACAAAGCTGGAACTAGACACAAAAGGTGAGGGCAGATGAACGTGGACACTGCTTCCGAGTGCACTATACAACCGGATAAGTGGCTACCATAACAGCTATCCATGTGCCTTACTTGGTAACGTGATATCGACTATGTCTACTTCAGTGAATTAATATAAGTTAACTAAATGTAGTAAATGAACATGTAAGTAAATGTAGTAAATGAACATGTAAGTATATGTATATGTAGGGTCCTACAAAATCCAATACTCTCAAACGTCGAGAAGGCTCCTTCCAAGACGCTACACCAACTCAAGTGTGTAGACTTTCACGCAGAAACTCTCTCTGAACTAGTCTGAACTAGGCACATATGAGGCTAGGCCATACACACCTGTCTCACGATACTGGATGGTTCAGACTTAGGCCCATGGAACCTACTCTTCCACTTCCTCCAAAACGACTCTGCGTTTGGTGGCGGTGCCGTCGGCAGCAGAAGCTCCAGTAGCAGAACCAGACGTGGCTGGAGCAGCCACTGCTGCACCAGAAGCCGAGGACTTCTTGCCCTTCTTGCCCTTCTTCCTCTTGGGCTCCTCCCATCCGTACAATGGCTGGAAACTCTCTATGACTCCACAGTCCTCAAACAAGTTGGGGAACAACCAGAAAGGTCTGGGGAATGCAATCAAGGAAATGATGTAGATAATCAACCGGACGATGGCAATCAAGAAGAACAATCCGATCAATCCCAAGGCTCCCATGGACAAGTACCACACACCACGCTTCATGAAGGCAGGCCACAAGGGGAACAAAATCACACCAAACACACCCACAATAGCCAATATACTGTAGAGAAGAATGTATGGGTTGGGCTTGGTGTATATCCAGCCAAAGTAGGCGTCGGGCTCCAACGTGGCCTTCTCTGTTCTCTTCAACGTTGGCTTGGCCCGGTTGGGCTTCCATCCACGGTGCTGCTTGATTTCGGCAAAGTGCAACTTTTGCAAGGGAAGCAACATCTGGTTCTGGATCAACAAAATAAACACCTTCTGAGCCTCGGACTCGTCGTTGATGGGGGGAAGACCATTCTTGGGGTTCTTTTGCTTGGATTTGTACTCGTCACTCAACAAGGCACGAATCAACCGCTTGTATCTGAAAAAGTCAATGTCTTCTTTATTGTTCAACAAACCGGTTCTTTCCTTGAGGATTTTGTTGTCCTTTAAATAGTTGGCCAAATTGATGGCCACAGGCGACTTCTGTTGTGCAATCGGAACTTGGACATCTCCGCCTTGTTGAGCCATGGTGTCGGTATGTAAAACGTTGAAAAACTAGCGTGTCCTAAAGTAGGTCGAGTTGGAACTGTGTGGTCACGTGCACTTGCACGTGATAATTATAAGCTACTAGATTAGATATTGGAAACTCTAGGCTGTATAAAACTGAATCTCTAGATTGTACACATCGGTAAACTTTCATGCTCGATATCTACGTTTTGATATTAGAATGATTTATTGGATCACCTTATTAAACTCCGGTATCTAAGGAACGTCGTAGGCAAAGAACGTTCCACCGAAGATGACCATATGCAGAAAAACTAATGTACAAGTGTGGAACCATTCTCGGGGCAAAACTGTAACAACAACCTTGTTTACAATCCAGTGTTGTCCAAGAAGAAGTAGTTGCCCGCAGCCTTTTGTTCCTTGTCCATTTGAGAACCCAACTTGTTGATTCTTGGTCTGTAGGAGTTTGGATCTCTTCTGAAGGTAACGTTCAAGTTCTTCAAGAATCTGTTACAACCAGTTAACAACGACTCGGGAGTCTTGGCCACAGCATCCAAAGAGGGCTTACCTTCGAAAACAATCACACGGTCGGCCAAGTACGTGGCCATGATGAAATCGTGCTCGACAATGAAGGCAGTCTTTTTGGCGTGGAGAATAAATCTTCTGATAACCTTGGCACAGACAATACGTTGCTCGGAATCCAAGTAGGCCGAAGGCTCATCGATCAAGTAGATGTCAGCTGGAACACCCAAGGCCAACACAATAGCGACTCTTTGCAACTCACCACCAGACAAGGTCTGGACTTCTTGGTCAATGATGTTATCGATCTTCAAAGGCTTAACAACATCGGTTTGGAATTGTGGGTGCAAGAACGAGGCTCTGATCTTCTTGAAGAACAATTGTCTCACGGTACCAGGGAACTTTGGAGCAATCTTTTGAGGCTTCATGGAAACGTTCAATCTAGGAATGTCCTTGCCTCCATCTGGAGCGATGGCACCGGCCAACAACTTACAGAAAGTGGTCTTACCAGTACCGTTTTCACCCATCATGACCAAAATTTCGGAATCGGTGAAGTCACCCGCCTCAACCTTCAAGTGGAAATCACCCTGGGTCTTCTCCATGGTTGGGTAAGCCAAGGCATTGGACTTGTCGACAATCAAGTCATCAGCAGCGTCAGCCAATCTGAAATTCAAAGATTCGGTTCTGAATCTCATATTCTCCGATGGAAGGTAACCGTCCAAAAAGATATTGATACCTTCTCTAACCGAAGAAGGCATGGTCACAACACCGTAAACGGAAGGAGCACCGTACAAAATACAGATGTAGTCCGACAAGTAGTCCAACACAGACAAATCGTGCTCCACACAAATGGTGTAGGTTTCCACGGTAGACAAGGATCTGATAAGTTCGGCAGCTCTCAATCTTTGCTTGACATCCAAGTAGGAAGAAGGCTCGTCAAACATGTAGACGTTGGCAGACTGGACGGCAGTCATGGCAAGAGCAAATCTTTGCAATTCACCACCAGACAAGTTGGCGACCTCTCTGTTGATGACACCACCCAACTCCATGAGCTTGATGATGTAGTCCCATTGGTCGGTTCTTTCCAACTTGTTCTTCAAAATGGCACCGACCTCCTTGACAGGCGACTTTGCCAAGGCTCTGGGAATGTTGTCGACGTACTGGGGCTTGATGATAGCCTTGATGTCGTCCTCCAACACCTTGGTGAAGTAGTTTTGCAACTCGGAACCTCTGAAGTACTTCAAGATATCCTCCCAGTCGGGGGCGTCATCGTATCTACCCAAGTTTGGCTTTTGCTTACCGGCCAAGATCTTCAAGGCAGTGGACTTACCGATACCGTTGGTACCGACCAAACCCAACACCTGGCCTGGTCTTGGAGTGGGCAAACGGTGCAACTTGAAGGAGTTGGCAGAGTATCTGTGGGTGGTTTCATTTTCCAAGTTGGTGGGAACGTTGATAATGCTGATGGCATCAAATGGACATCTCTTGACACAGGCGTTACATCCAATACATAAGGTCTCGGAAATGAAGGCAATCTTGGACGCTGGACTCACTTCAATACACAATTTTCCCGACTTGACGACGGGACAACTCTTACGACATTCTTGCCTGCACTTCTTGGGCTTGCACTTGTCGGTGGAGACAATGGCAATTCTTGCGTTCTTAGAACTGGTGTTCATTTCGACCGATATCAGGTTCTAACTGGTGAATTTACCTTTTGGCATCATTTTACAATTTTTTTTCCAACGCGCTTTTGTGCGATGGGCCATTAGTTAGGACGCAGATTTACGCATGGGCCGGGCCCACGCGTAAAGCGAGGCACATTACTAAGAGTGCGTCGTGATTGGCCAGTGAGAGGAGGGAAAGACGAGACAACGGCCGCTTGGTGGACCTGCAAAGTGTACAGACTCGGGAGAGAGGAAGAGACTGTTCCTATCCTGTATGTAGCCCGTTTGTCTGAGCAGTAGACGTTTAGTTGTGGCAGTTTGTGGACGCTCATTTCGATCCAGGTCCCACTGGAACACCTAGCGAGAACTGCACGTGACCTGCTTTGTCTGAGTGGATGTGTGAGTTTCAAACATGTAGAGACGAAATGTGTCGTTCGGTAGAAACAGCAACAATCCATTGCCACAGATGAGACGCTCCAAATGTGGGAAAATTATGCGGGGTTAACTTCTTCCCATTTCGCTTCGCCTAATCCATTTTTTATACAATTAAAATGCATTATAGATAAAGAAGCAGTAAAAAGAAGCAAATTATGGTAATAACTTGCTAATGGAAAATGGTAATAACTTACTACTGGAAATGAATTTGCAATAGCAATTATTGTCTGCTTCTATTCCACAAAACTACTGCGGTGCTTTTTCACTATAACTGCAATTTTCCATCTCAGAAGTGCTTCTCTTCACGTGTGTTTTTTTGGCCAATCGTAGGTCGCGGTCGTACTTTGCCGAGTCCCCTGAAATATATTCTTGGGTCCAAACATACACTCCACATCTTCTTCTCCCTTAACATCCTTGTGTTGTTTGTTCGAGTCCTAAATTGAAGAATGTCATCAACCACGTAAACGTACCAAGATGGTACTTTCATCAAGTTGTTCCCTCCTCGTGACGGGTTGTGGATATTGACCCAAAGACAACTCCATCTGGACTTCTTCGTCTATGGAACTATGGTTCAAATCAGCTCCAAAGTCCGGTCAACTGCCACAAGTTGCATAAAGCCAATGTTTGTGGATCCACAGACGATTTGTCTGGCAGGAAAGCCGCCTGTACAGGCACAGCTGGCTGGTTTTGAGGGCCTCTACCCCCAGTTATATCCTTGCCAAGTCACTATTCGGGCAGTTCGATCGAGAAGAACTTGAGAAATTAGCTCAAAATGAGCTTCTGTCCATGTTCGGCCCCAACCGAAGACTACCCCATAGAATTAAATGTGGTTTGTGCCAACTCAGCCTGGCAAAACGGTCCTGCCGGGTCTTAACCGAGTGGAACTGTAAAAGGGTTCAAGTTCTCAAAGAAATGTCCCTTTTGCTTTCATCCTGGTGACCCTCGGTCTAATTAGACGGGCCTTCTCGTGCTACTTTCTCTGCAAAACAATGAGAGAAAGGGCCTTGGAATCAACACGTTCATGGTCTAACGCTGCACATTTGACCTGAAAAATGACCCGTCTAGCACTGTGCTCCAGTCTAAGATGTCCTCTAGTGGAATTAGATTGTGTGGACACGTGTGTTTGAACTTGGGCGGTGCAAAGCATTCTACATCTTCCAATTCTCATGGGATCTGGATGTCAATACGTTGGCATGTCAGCTCTGGTCCAGAGGCAAGGCACTGCGTGTGAAGTACACCTTTCTCGCCCTCTGGCTGCTGAGACAATGCCCAACTTCTCTCCAGCTAAGTTTCTGCCTCCAATGTCCCACCCTCCACGGCTGCAAAAATTTGCCAAAGGGGTAGCGAAGGATGCAAAAAGCGGCATTTGGAGGTTGGAGCCCATATTGTGCCTTCTGATTGGCCAATACAGCCCCGGGAGAGTGGAAATCTCCTTTGGGGCCCATGTGGGCCCAGGAGTCTTGATCTAGCAAATAAACGAAATCAACCTAAAAGTTCTGAAAATGTAGTGTCTCACGTCTGTTTGGAAGAATCAGTCGCCAATTTCCGTATTGTTCATTTCTCCCACTTTCTCGTGGTCGTCGTTCCTGTCGTTGGCGAACGCAAAATTGATCAACAATTTTCTCCCTGTTCTCGTCCCAAAAATTTTTCTTGTCTAGACCCTCCTCTGTTTCAACAACCAAACCGAATCAAACAGGTTTCCTTGTATGAAAACCAACCACAGCCAATACTACTAGCCGATCTGTCTACTTTTATTGCCGTGATTTGCTCGTCCCGTTGCTATTGCTGTGTTATTGTCCAATAAACAGTCTAGATTCTGAGTACCAAAAACACGGTCTACTCTCAATAACTTGGCGTATCTGGGTGGCTTGGTGTTAGAAATAGATTGATTACCCTTGGTCCGGATCGTTTCTACCCTTTGCTTCCTTCTACAGCGGTGCTTTCTACACTAGGGCCCTGAACCCGTATCTACGCTGAAATTTGGACGTGTCGACAATGGCCAGAATAGACATTCCGGAAGACATCTCAGAGAACCCCGAACTCTATGGTTTGCGGAGATCTCACAGAGAGAGAAGGGCAAACGCCATCGTTGAAAGTGAAAGTGACGAAGACGTTCCCAAACGGAGAACCAAGGTCTACCAAGATGACTACGATGAGGACGACGACGGAGAAATGGAAGATGAATTAGAAGAGGACTTTGAGGATGAAGATGACGACTTCACCATGGGCAACAAGAAGCCAAAGAAAGTCAGCAAAATAGCGAAAAGAGCCGTCAAGAAGGTGGTGAAGAAAGTCAAGGCTGAGCTTCCTCCCTCCGAAATTAGATTCTCTTCCAGAAACAGCAAGCAGGTCAACTATCAAGTTGATTACGAAAACGATGACGATCTTCTTGAGTCTGGAGAAGAAGATGTTGGTGACTACTACTACTACCAGCAAGCCAACGAGGTCGAAAACGAACGTGGTATTGACATCGTCATGGACCACAAACCCAACGAAGATATTACAGAAAAAACAGGCGATCCTAAATACGATTACGACTTCAAGATTAAGTGGACTGACGCTTCTCATCTCCATAATACCTGGGAGTCGTGGTCAAAACTCAAGGAGTTCAAGGGATTTAGAAAAGTTGACAATTACATTAAACAATTCATAATAATGGATGAAGAAATCAGAAAGGACCCATTGACCACCAAGGAGGACCTCGAAGCTATGGACATCGATCGCGAGAGACGTAGAGATGAACAGGACGAGTTTACCCAGGTGGAAAGAATTGTTGATAGTGAAAGAGTTGAAGTTGATGGTGAGAGTAAGTTGAGATACTACTGTAAGTGGAAGAGACTCTATTACGATGAGTGTTCATGGGAAGATGCCGAAGAAATCGCGACCATTTCTCCCGAGCAGGTAACCAAGTATCAACAGAGATTGAAATCCAAGATTTTACCCAACTTATCCGCAAACTATCCATTAAATTCTAGACCCAGATTTGAAAAGTTGGTCAAGCAACCTGTTTTCATCAAGAATGGAACTCTTAGAGATTTCCAATTAACCGGTTTAAATTGGATGGCGTTTTTGTGGTCAAGAAATGAAAATGGTATTTTGGCAGATGAAATGGGTTTGGGTAAGACTGTTCAAACGGTTGCGTTTTTGTCTTGGTTGATCTATGCTAGAAGACAGAATGGGCCCCATTTGGTGGTAGTGCCATTGTCTACCATTCCAGCATGGCAGGAAACCTTTGAAAAATGGGCCCCTGAAGTTAATTGCATATACTACCTTGGAAACACGGAAGCAAGAAAGAAAATAAGAGAATACGAATGGTTTAACGTTAATGGTAAGCCTAAGTTTAACATTGCATTGACAACTTACGAGTACATCTTGAAGGATAGAGTCGAATTGGGTAATATCAAGTGGCAATTTCTTGCTGTCGATGAAGCTCATAGATTAAAGAATGCCGAGTCATCCTTATACGAATCTTTGAGGACCTTCAAGGTTTCTAACAGACTCTTGATCACAGGTACCCCATTACAGAACAACATCAAGGAATTGGCTGCGTTGTGTAACTTCTTGATGCCGGGTAAGTTTAGCATTGATCAAGAAATTGATTTTGAAACTCCTGATGCCGAACAAGAAGAATTCATCAAAGATCTTCAAAAGAACATTCAACCGTTCATTTTGAGAAGATTGAAAAAGGATGTGGAAAAATCACTTCCATCAAAAACAGAACGTATTTTGAGAGTCGAACTTTCTGATATTCAAACAGATTACTACAAAAATGTCATCACCAAAAACTACTCTGCTTTGAATGCCGGAAATAAAGGATCTCAAATTTCTCTTTTGAATGTCATGAGTGAGTTGAAAAAGGCTTCCAACCATCCTTATCTTTTCGATGGAGCTGAAGATAGGGTTTTAAATAAAGCTGGATCCACTTCTCGTGAGAATATCTTGAGGGGCATGATTATGTCGTCTGGTAAGATGGTGTTGTTAGAGCAACTCTTGACCAGATTAAAGAAGGAAGGTCACAGAGTCTTAATCTTTTCTCAAATGGTGAGAATGTTGGATATTCTTGGTGACTATCTTTCTATCAAAGGATACAAGTTCCAAAGATTAGATGGTGGTATTCCTTCCTCACAAAGAAAAATCTCTATCGACCATTTCAATGCACCAGATTCAAAGGATTTTGTCTTTCTTTTATCGACAAGAGCCGGTGGTTTGGGTATTAACTTAATGACAGCTGATACTGTTATTATTTTTGATTCTGATTGGAATCCACAGGCAGATTTGCAAGCTATGGCTAGAGCTCATAGAATCGGTCAAAAGAATCATGTTTCTGTCTACAGATTTGTCAGTAAGGACACAGTGGAAGAACAAATTTTGGAGAGGGCTAGAAAAAAGATGATTTTAGAGTATGCTATTATTTCTCTAGGAATTACTGATCCAAACTCCAAAAAGTCAAAGACTGAACCCTCAACAAGTGAATTGTCTCAAATTTTAAAGTTTGGTGCAGGCAATATGTTCAAAGCAAATGACAATCAGAAGAAATTGGAAGATTTGAATTTGGATGAAGTGTTGAATCATGCTGAGGACCATGTGACTACACCAGATTTAGGCGAATCAAACCTTGGTTCGGAAGAATTCTTGAAACAATTCGAGGTTACTGATTATAAGGCCGATGTTGAGTGGGATGATATAATTCCAGAGGAAGAGCTTTCCAAGTTGAAGGATGAAGAGAAAAAGAAAGCCGACGATGTTTACTTGCAAGAACAAATTGCCATGTATTCTAGGAGAAAAGCTGCTGTGCGCAAGTTTGAAGATGGATCTGTGGCACCAAGTGAAGATGATGAGGAAGACGATGAAGAAGGCTCTCAAAGAAAAAGAAGGAGAACCGCTGGAGATCATCAATTATCTGAGAAGGAAATCAGAGGTATCTACAGATCGATCCTTAAGCTTGGAGATCTTACTGGCAAGTGGGAGCTTTTGGTTGAAGAAGGAAGTATTTCCAACAAGAACCCTGTTTTAATTAAGCATGCATACAATCAAATTATCAATATGTCCAAACAATTGGTAAAGGAAGAAGAAGCTAGAAGATCCAAGGTCTTGGCCGAGTTAGAGAGGAAAGCATTAGAACTGAAAGACAAGAGTATTGTTGATGCTGAAGGAAATAATCCAACAGCGCTTTGGGTTGCCAAAAAGAAGGAAAAGAAAGCAGTTTTATTCGAGTACCAAGGAGTCAAAAACATTAATGCTGAATTGGTTTTGTCTAGACCCGTGGATATGAAACTCTTGGAAGAGATGATTCCAAAGGATGGTCCTACCAATTTTGAATTACCCAAGCAACCCAAGCAAGTCACCGCATGGTCATGCGAGTGGACACCAGATGATGATGCTATGTTGTTGGTGGGTGTTTACAAATTTGGATATGGATCGTGGGTGCAAATCAGAGATGACCCAGTTCTTGGATTGCAAAACAAATTATTCCTTGAAAATGCCACTGGTAAAGAAACTAAGGAAGAGAAGGCTTTGAAGAAGGTTCCCGGTGCAGTTCATTTAGGAAGAAGAGTGGACTACTTGTTCACTTTGTTGAACGGTCAAGATGATGGTGCTGCTGCCACTTCTGGATTAATGAAGAAGAAGAGAAAACCTAAAACTGAGCTGCCAGCACCTAATGCTGCTAACGGAGCAGCCGCTTCGAACGGCAAACGTGCCATTAAAGCACAAACTCCTGATTCCTCAAGAAAGCTTAAGAAGATCAAGAGCGAAAATGAACAGGAAGACTTGGAGTATGAGAGCATGGATGAAGCCGCGTGTAAGGCAAGCTTGAAGCCAGTTTCAAAGTCTTTGATGAAGTTGCATCGTGGAAGCAAGGGCATGGACAAGCACGTATGGGCCAACACTTTAAGAAAAGAATTACTTCTTATTGGAGATTTTATTGCCGACCAACAGACTTCAGCAAAGTCTGGCGAAAAAGACAAATTGTCCAAGCACTTGTGGTCCTATGCCAGCCTCTACTGGCCAGCAAAGGTACCCAGTCGCAAGATCAATGATATGTATAATAGAATTAAGATCCAGGCCAAAGCTCCAAAAAAGCCTCTGAAAGCCTAGAGACCAACATTTTGGCTGTATAATACATGTGTTGTGTATTGATAATTTGTAGATAATTAAATAATTGTTCGATTGGTTACAGCGGCTCGATAGATCTAATTTGAAACTAGAACAGATTATCTGGGTAATCAAATTAACCGTGTTGGAAAGTAGGATCGGTTGAACTATCTGAGCAAGTTATTTCGACCATTTATGGCTTAGAATGATTAAACTAAAGGTCCAGAATATCTCAAGAATTCTGACACTGGACCAAGCTTAATATCAAATGTTAAATCATACAAGGATGTTTTTGAGCGTCTTACCCTCTTGCATGCAGAGATTTAATAGGATTAATTGGAATTGGCGTGTTACAGCACTAATTGACCAGTTCGGGTCAAATCAGAGAATTCACCAGATATGGCCAAATTCCAGCAATCTGCCAAGTTTCCAACGCCACTACTCTGATCCAAATGTGCTGCTGACCATGGCACAGAGCGCAATTGAATTCGCCTCGATTAAGAGCCTAATCCCCAACATTGTCTATGTTTGTGGCAATCGAATGCACTCTTTGAAACGTATCACGAATCCAGTATCCATGTATCTTCCCTTCCTTGCTAATATAGCAAAAGAGTGGCATCGCTAATAAATTATTCAATGGTGATAGCTACACTGCCATTGAACTTCACGTCTGAAACATATACCACGGACACTTGCTATGCACCTCTGTTAACACTATGGACTCCTAACATGCATGCTTGTTAGGAGTCCAACATGCATGCTCGTTAGGAGTCCAACATGCACGCTTGTAAAAATACTAGGCCAGCTCTTATCAGGAACTAGTTCAGTGCCGAATACAGACGCGACTTTTCCAGAAAGCCTCTATGCCACAGCATAAAGCCGAGTCTGCCCCTGTGCCTCACTCGGTCCCGAAAGAGAATCAACGAATAGAATCAACGAATAGAATCAACGAATAGAATCAACGAATAGAATCAACGAATAGAGGAGCTAATGCTACTATGACCGTTGATGGAAGTTAATACTAGAGGAACATTAGAAGTCAATAGAGGGACCATTAGAATTAATACTAGAAGACCATTAGAATTAATACTAGAGGAGCATTAGAATTAATACTAGAGGACCATTAGAATTAATAGTAGAGGAGCATTAGAAGTTAACACTAGAGGACCATTAGAATTAACACTAGAGGGACCATTAGAATTAACACTAGAGGACCATTAGAAGTTAACTCTATCATTCATATTGATTCTCTAATCGGGAGAATTACTATCAGAAAAAGATAAAACTGCGCAGATCAGTCAAAAATCCAAGTGCCTCTAAGTGGCAAATCTCACTAAGTCCACTCACTAACTCACTAACTCACTCAGTCCTCTATCAAATCTCAACTCCGTACAAAAGATGCAATCTAACCATTTCTCACTAATTGGTCCAGGTGAAAAATTACACCTCGGTCCGATACATCGGACCAAAACACCCAGATACACCATAAAAACACCCGTTCTTTTGTCTACCGCCTCGCTAACACCACTCCTGTGGTGATTAGCACCTCCAAAGATTGTCCCACATCCAACTGGGACTGCTTCACGTGCCCCACCCCAAGCCCTGGAAGTGCCGGGTAACTCATCTCATCCTCGCAAATTTTCCAATTTTCTCTCCTCGCACGCGAAAAATCAACGAAAATTTAACCGCCGATAAACTGGTTTTCAAAACTTCGTCCTCAAGCCTCTTCTTCATTGTAATACCAAAGTTGTACTAGCTTAGTGCGTAGTTACTCCAAGGTATATATAAAAAAAATCCAAAAAAAAATACACCCCACCCCAGCCAGTCAGCCCAGCTCATCACTTCTGCCCAAGATGTCTGCCGATGAAACCAACCAAGTCCAAGAATCCTTGGAAAAGTTGAACCTCGAATCCGCCCCTGTCGGTGAAGAGGCCGCTGCTCCTGCTGCCCCAGCCAGCGAGTCCGAAGAAGCTTCCGACGCCGCTGCTGTTTCCGACACCTCGGCCTCCCTCTACGTCGGAGAGTTGAACACCTCCATCAACGAAGCCACTTTGTTCGAGATCTTCTCTCCTATCGGACAGGTCGCCTCCATCCGTGTCTGTCGTGACGCCGTCTCCAAGAAGTCCTTGGGCTACGCCTACGTCAACTTCCACAAGCTCGAGGATGGTGAAAAGGCCATCGAAGACTTGAACTACTCCTTGATTGAGGGTCGTCCATGCCGTATCATGTGGTCCCAAAGAGATCCTTCTCTTAGAAGAAACGGTGACGGTAACATCTTCATCAAGAACTTGCACCCCGCCATCGACAACAAGGCCTTGCACGACACCTTCTCTGCCTTCGGTAAGATCTTGTCCTGTAAGGTCGCCACCGACGACATAGGTCTTTCCAAGTGTTTCGGTTTCGTCCACTACGAGACCTCTGAGGCCGCTGAGGCCGCTATTGAGAACGTCAACGGTATGTTGTTGAACGACCGTGAGGTTTTCGTTGGTAAGCACATCTCCAAGCAGGACCGTGAGTCCAAGTTCGAGGAGATGAAGGCTAACTTCACCAACATCTACATCAAGAACATTCCTTTGGACTACTCTGAGGACACCTTCACCAAGTTGTTCGAGCAATACGGTGTCATCACCTCCAGCTACTTGGAGAAGGACGCCGAGGGTAATTCCAAGGGTTTCGGATTTGTCAACTTCGAGGACCACGAGGCCGCCACCAAGGCCGTTGAGGAATTGAACGACACTGAGATCAACGGTCAAAAGATCTACGTTGGCAGAGCTCAAAAGAAGAGAGAAAGAATGGAGGAGTTGAAGAAGAGATACGAGACTGCTCGTTTGGAGAAGATCTCCAAGTACCAGGGTGTCAACTTGTTCGTCAAGAACTTGGACGACACCATTGACTCCGAGAAGTTGGAGGAGGAATTCAAGCCTTTCGGTTCCATCACTTCTGCCAGAGTTATGGTTGATGAGACCGGTAAGTCCAAGGGTTTCGGTTTCGTTTGTTTCTCTGCTCCTGAGGAAGCCACCAAGGCTATCACCGAGATGAACCAACGTATGGTCTTCGGCAAGCCATTGTACGTTGCTTTGGCTCAACGCAAGGACGTCAGACGTTCCCAATTGGAGCAACAGATTCAAGCTCGTAACCAGATGAGAATGCAAAACGCTGCTGCTACCGGTGGTATTCCAGGCCAATTCATGCCACCTATGTTCTACGGACAACAAGGTTTCTTCCCTCCTAACGGCAGAGGAAACGCTCCTTTCCCCGGTCCAAACCCTCAAATGATGATGAGAAGAGGACAACCATTTGCTGGTCCAGAGCAATGGCCAAGACCAGGCCCTAACGGTCAACCTCTCCCAGTTTACGGTATGACACCAGCCGGCTACCCAGAGTTCCAAGGTCAAAACATGCGTCAACCAAGAGGTGGATACTACCCTAACAACCGTGGACCAAACGGTAAGGGACGCGGTAAGGACTTGGCTGCTATTATTGCTAACGCTCCAGAAGAGCACCAAAAGAAGATCTTGGGTGAGGAATTGTACCCAAAGATTGTTGCTACTGGAAAGGCTCCTGAGCCTGAAGCTGCTGGTAAGATTACCGGTATGATGTTGGGTTTGGACAACCGTGAAATCTTGGCTTTGTTGGACGACGAGGAGTTGTTCAACACCCAATTCGAAGCTGCCTTGGCTGCTTTTGAAGAGTACAAGAAGTCTGAAGCTGCTGGTGAACTTCAAGCTTAAATTTTTTGACGCTGGTAGTGAACCTCAAGTCTAACCTGTTTGTGATTGTATTCTATTTAACATATTAATGTAATGGTTCTTGGGTTAATGGATTTATTAGATACAAAAAATGAAAAAAAAATTTGAAAAGACTGAATATCTAATTTGCTGTAGAGTGATGTAAGAAATACCCAATAGTTGATTTGAAGATGGTAACGAGCCATGGCCCAAGCAAGGTGTATCTATTATTGCACCCATATGAATCTTGCGCCCATCATTTCTCGGCATGGTATACCAGATCCGATCATACAGTCACATCACGGTCCATAGTTAGCTGATATGTCACATTGTGTCACCCGTATCATCCCAGGAATGGCACCTCGGTGAATAAGCTTCAGAGCGAGTACCTGCCTATTTCCACCCTAAACACCATGTCAATCTCCAAACTACCCTATCCACATATGTATGCTACAACCTCATCACACTACTATTCTTCATTGCACTACTTAATGATTACTCTGCATCATCTACTTAATTATTACTCTCTCGATTTAATCATTACTCTCCATCATCTACTTAATCATTACTCTCTCTACTTAATCCCATTCTCTCTACTTAATCCCATTCTCTCTACTTAATTATTACTCTCTACTTACCATCACTCTCCATCCATCCTCTTCATCTCTATTCTTCAATCCCATATTCCATCCATTCCATCCACTGTCTGCAGATCTCTCCATTCCACCCTCTTTCCGCTACTGTCTACCCCGCCGGTCCATTACCTTCCGGTCTCTCTATTGGTGGGGCCATTTCTGCAGGCAGTTCCATGCTTGAGCAAGGAACTGCTTTTCCGGGTTCCATGCACGCTGACGTAAAAGCTGACTACTCGGACTTGTGTTTGCCATGGAGTGAAGGCAACTTTGCAGCGTTTATCAAGTACCTTCCTTCTTTCTGCTCTTCGGACCCATTCCCTCGATTTTGCCTCCACCACACCTACCTGTTCCCCAATGTCGAACCTAGGCTTCACTGCGTTCCCGTCTGACGTGCCCATGGCCACGCCGGACCTGTCGATGTCGGGCCGTATTCTCAACGTCATGACCCTGTTGCCCACCCTGATCTACAAGGGCCAGAACGGCGAGTGGGACGTGGAGCCGGTCCGGGGCAACCAGGCGCTCTACCTGTCGCATTTCTTCCTCGATCAGCACACCCAGTGGGAGACCCACATGGTGGCATGGACCGGCGAGTTGGTCAACAAGCTGGGCATGCGGTTCTCGGCCCCCGAAAACATCAAGGACGACCCCCTCTACCTCGACGACTCCGACAAGAACGCCCTCGAGACCAGCATCCGCAAGGCCTGCGGCAGCGACAACATCCACCCCGTGTGGTTGTTGCGTCGAGACCAGGAGAGATGGCGCAGATACGCCGAGAACTACTTGTGGCCCGTGTTCCACTACATCCAGGGCCAGCCTTCCGACGGCAAGGCCGAGGCACAGGCATGGCACGACTACGTCAAGTTCAACGACGCCTATCTCCAGAAAATCAAGTCCATCTACCGCCCCGGCGACGTTATCTGGATCCATGACTACTATCTCTTGCTCTTGCCCCAGCTCCTCCGCATGGAGTTCCCGGACGCCTACATTGGCTTCTACTTGCATGCTCCTTTCCCTTCCTCGGAGTACTTCAGATGTCTCCCCAAGAGAGCCCAGTTGCTCGATGGAATGTTGGGCTCGGATTACGTCTCCTTGCAGTCGGACTCGTTCAAAAGACACTTCTTGTCGTGCTGCGCCAGAGTCCTTGGCTACGATGTCAATTCTAACGAAGTGCTCGCCTACGGCTCGTCCATTCTCGTCAACACCTTGCCCATTGGTATAGATACTAAGAAAACCGAGCACGAGGCGTTCAATGCGGAGACCGACGAGAAGGTCAAGGCTTTCCGTGACATTTACCAGGACAAAAAGATCATCGTCGGAAGAGATCGCCTTGACACCGTGCGTGGTGTGGTCCAAAAGCTCCAAGCTTTCGAAATGTTCTTGCAGATGTACCCTGAATGGAGGGATAAGGTGGTCTTGATTCAAGTTTCGAGTCCCGGCTTTTCCCGATGTGAAAAGGTCGAAAAGAAGGTTTCTGAATTGGTCAATCATATCAATGGTGAGTATGGCAACCTCAATTCAACTCCTGTGTCCCACTACCAAATGCGTATTGCCAAAGAAGAATACTTTGCTTTGTTACGAGTCGCTGATTTGGCCTTGATCACTTCGATTAGAGACGGAATGAACACCACGTCCCTTGAATTCGTCATCACTCAGAAAGAAAACCATTCGCCATTGATGCTTTCTGAATTCACTGGTACTGCATCGGTATTGGGTGGTGCTATCTTGGTAAACCCTTGGGACTCGGTAGCAATCGCAAAGACCATAAACGACTCCCTTTTGATGTCAGAAAGCAAGAAAAAGGATCTCGAACAAAAATTGTATGCACAGGTTACTTCCAATACCATTCAAAGCTGGACTTCGAATTTCTTATCTCATCTTCTCAAGCATGTGTCTAAGAGCCACCAAACCCACCATACGCCAGCATTGAACCGCCCATTGTTGTTGAACAATTACAAGCATTCGAAGAGGAGACTATTCTTATTCGATTATGATGGAACGTTGACTCCGATCGTTCGTGATCCAGCTGCTGCAATTCCTTCCTCTAGATTAAATCAAATCCTCGATGCCTTGTGCGCCGATCCAAAGAACCAGATATGGGTTATCTCTGGTCGTGACCAGGTTTTCCTTGACAAGTGGTTAGGATCGAAAAATATCGGATTATCGGCAGAGCATGGATGCTTCATGCGTGATGTGGGATCATCGGAGTGGGTCAATTTGGCTGCAACCTTTGACATGTCATGGCAAGAAAAAGTAGAAGATGTTTTCAAGGACTATACCGAGAAAACGCCAGGATCTCATGTTGAGAAAAAGAAGGTGGCATTGACGTGGCATTATCGTCGCTCCGACCCAGAATTGGGACATTATCAAGCTGAAAAATGTCTTCAACAATTAAAGGATACTGTGGCAAAAGAATACGACGTGGAAGTGATGGCAGGAAAGGCCAATATTGAAGTGAGGCCCAAGTTTGTCAATAAGGGAGAAATTGTCAAGAGATTGGTGTTGAATCCACATGGAATGAAACAAGATACCTTGCCTGTGCATAAGCATCGCGAAGACGTACCAGTGGATCAGCTCCCAGACTTCATGTTGTGCCTTGGAGATGACTTGACTGATGAGGACATGTTCCGCTCATTGCTCGAGATAGAATCTGAATGGCACTTGAAGGAGTTGCCCAAGAACCAGTATGGCTCATACGGAGTGTATCCCGTGGCGGTCGGATCTGCTTCCAAGCAGACAATCGCCACCTCTCACCTTAATGAGCCTGCGCAGGTCCTTGAGACCTTGGGCTTGTTAGCGGGACAGGTTTCACTTTTTGAAAGTGCTGGTTCGGTGGACTTGGACGATCGTGGACATCTCACCAATAGTGAAGCATCAGAAAGGTCCAAGTCTGCCATCAAGGCATTGTCGCTCAAGAGGGAACAATCCCAACTGACTACTCTAGAGAGTAAGTGACAGAACACACAAACTCAATAGGATATAGAGACTAGATTATACATGTAGAACAATAAGAATATTATGATGAAAATTAAGAGCCAAAAGCTACTGTAAGAATGTCTCATATTGAATCTAGATTCCATTACGGATAATTTGTAAAGTTTTCAGCCATTAACATGGAATCGAATGAATTGAAACTTACTCCCGACTTCTCTAGGCAAAATTCTCACTAAACGCATACATATCAAATAAAGATTAAGTGTTACTAGATTAGTCTTCGTGGATTACGATTATTCTTGCGTATGCCATCCATCCATGGCAGGTCCAAGATTCAATCACAATCAATAAAGATATTCACTAATGTGCTCATCAATAAACTTGAGTTAATTATGAGTGGTTTACTTCTTACCATATTGTAGTGCTTGGAAAAATATTGAGTAGTTTAATTAGTGGATTATATTCACTACATGGAAATATGAGTGAAACCTGATTACAAATACGTCAAGTACAATAAACTATATAGCCGAAGCGAGATAATACTTAGAAACATCTGAGACAAGTAGGTTAGGGGCAAATATCATTGCTACTTGGAGACGCACAGGAAATGTTGGGCGCAAAATCTGGAGACTTGGCATCAACTCAACTCTACAAGGTACTCTGGAGTAGGACATCTACTTATGTGAATATGATGAAGTATCCAAAATACATATGAAGATCTTCTTCTTCCACTACTTCTTCTTTGTCACCTATTGTATACCAGTCCCTAGTCCTTTCTCTGTATTTCCCCCTTATTTACCTTGTCTTTTAGTCCAGCAATTTAGTCATATTCGGCGATCCGAGGTACAGTGATTGACAGTCAAGACCTCGGATAAGTGTATAGTAAAGATCCGGCAATGGGTGCAGTTCTGCGCCGGAACTGCACCAAAAGTAGACTACAAAGACCGGAATACATGTACATGGGATTCCGTGGCCCGTAGAGGCGACAAGTGCCGAAATCTGGGCCCAATCCCCTAAAACGGCGAAATCCGTTTCATCGAGACATCGGAGTTGCATCCCGTTACAGTATTTCAAGTCTTCGCATTTTTGGACCCAACAGTAAATAATAGACAGACTTTCCACTCAAGTCAACTATACTAAAATGGGTATCTTAAACTGGGGATTCCGGGCCAATGTCAAGGTCCACGAGGGAAACACTGTGGCTCTTGCCACCAAGTTGCAAAACCGCGAGTCGCTCTCCTTGTCCGACTACGTCAAGACGTTGCAGCTTCCATCCAAGTTGTGGTTGAACCCATGGCTCTTCAATGGTGTGCTCCAGACCTTGTACTACACCTCGGCCGCCTCCGACGTCTCTGTCCATTACGGCCGTGAACTCTTCACCTACTCCGACGAGGGTGTGTGCTCTTTGGACTGGACCATTCCTGCCGAAAGCAAGGAGGTCTTCAAGACCAAGTACGATGCCAACTTGCCCGACGACAGTCCCAGATTGCACCCAAGAACCCGTTTTCTCAGCTCCGAGGAGTTGGATGCCAGAAAAGAGCACTTGTCCTCCAAGACTACCCCCATTGTGGTCATTCTTCACGGTCTCGGAGGCGGCAGTCATGAACCTCTCATCCGTTACCTCATCAGCAAAATCAACCCCGAGTGGGACACCGTGGTCATCAACAACAGAGGATGTTGTCGTACCAAGGTCACCACTGGAGCCCTCTTCACCGCCGTTGCCACGGGCGACGTGGAGGAGGTGGTCAAGGACATCCACGGCCGTTGTCCAGACCGTCCCATTTACGCCGTGGGTTTCTCGTTTGGTGCCATCATCTTGTCCAACTTCTTGGCCGGACCCGGTGCTGAGCTCATCAAGGCCGCCTGCTTGGTCGGCTGTGGATGGGACTTGGTCGACAGTGCCTACCACCTTGAAAGCTCGTGGTCTGGTCTGCGCATGTTTGGTCCCGGCTTGACCAAGTTCTTGATCAAGATCATCCAGAACAACTTCGCCGAACTCAACTCCCACAACGAGGAGATCTTCAGCAAAGAGCTGCTTGCATACGGTAAGACTCTTACCAAGACCTGGGAATTTGACCAGACATATACCTGTAAGTTGGCAGGCTACGAATCGTCGTTCGAGTACTACCGTGAAGCCTCTCCCGCCAGAAGCGTTCCCAAAATTCACACCCCAACCTTGGCACTCAACTCCACCGATGATCCATGTGTTGGAGTCAGACTTCCTGTCTTGGAAGCGAAGGCGAACCCATACGTTACTTTGGTTGAGACCGACTTGGGAGGTCACTTGGCCTGGGTGCAAACCGGAGGCCGTTTCTGGGGTGCTGAGGTCGTTCAAAAGTACTTCGAGGGCTTTGAGGCTACCTATGCCTAGATCCCATTAGATCAGAAGAACAGATTAGAATATTAGAATTAGCATGAGAATGATAGTTGTAGATAATGTGAAGCCATAAAGGGAGGCGGATATATACCAAAAGACGGAAGAAGGCAAACACTGAGAAGAAGTAAGAAGGCAGACGTGAGGCGGAAATATACCAAAAGAAGGAGCACGATCTGTATCGTGGCTTTACGTCGGGTTGATGTGAAAGCCTCGTGCTGTGACTGCAAAATGGATGCAAATTAGTTGACACATAACGGCGTGCTAAAGAAAAGCCAAAAGTGTTGGAAAACGTCATCGCTGCTTCGAGGAGGTTAGGCGACTGTACTTGGACAGGCCATGCGTAGGTATGAATTAATATTATGTCCAGACAATTCCAAGGGCTATGTGGTTCGAATTTCAGTTGGAGGTAGAATATAAGGATTAATAGGGTCTGTTTCCTTGAGCAGAAGATATGTCCAATGAGCATTTTCTCCATTTTCATTACTACTTCCTTCCACCTCTGGATGTCTTCTGGGACTTTTGGCCTCTATCCCACGTAATAATTTACTGTGTGGTAATCCACAAAGCGCAATCCCACAGACATGTGTCAAGCTAGAAAATAACCAGCTGCCTCAAACCCGGGGAAACAAGCCAATCAAACCGTTGATATATCAGGACCTCTACGTAAAGGTCTACCCACATCAACCTGTGCTAATTCTACAGATTCACTTGATGGCAAATTGTGATTCTGAAATTGACTTTCACAGGCGCTATGTCAATTCTGACTAGTTCACCTAATAGATATGGCAACAACAGTCTCATTCCACAATGTCTACATTGCACAATACCCTCTGACCAATCGGACTCGCCCAATCACCGCCTCACACGTTGCTCCTTCCTCTTCCAGCACCTGTGCCTACCACCTACCCCTTGTGTTGACATGGAGCAGACCACCAGACTCAGACCACAAAAACACCGGGAGGGTGTGTACACTCCGTTCCTCCTACACTACTCCGGAAGCGGCCGGTGGAGCTAGTTTCATCAACCTCTGCTTACTCCGGGCTGGTGTCTGCCAAGACAGGATCTAGATTCATTTGAGTTGAGAATTCTCACTTGACGTCTTTCTTCATTCAACGTCCCGTTGGCCCAATTTCCTCCCTATCGTGACCGCCTTCAGCCTCGCCATTGCTCTTGACACCCCGGAATTGTGCTCCATCCCGGTGATTGTCTTTTGAAACCCGTCAAAATTAATTGCCCTACCCATTGAGGCTTCTTCAGCTCTATCTGACTATCACCGTCCACGATGTTCAAGTCCCATCACCTCAATCTCCCGCTATTTGACATCCGGTTGCGCTCGCCGCATAAAGACTTGTTGCTTCTCCGTGGCAATGAGTTCGAATTGGAATCGGTGCCCTTGGAAGGCAGTGTCAAGATCTCCATCCCTGAAGACATCCACATCAAACGGATCAAGCTCTCGTTGGTTGGAGAGTACAACGTGGAATACATGACCCGTGCACTGGATGACACCATCGCCGACCAGGTGTACGATCGTCTTTGCGTGTTAAGAGTGGACTGGAACAACTTGCTTACCTCGCCAGAAGGAACGTTTGTGTTTGGAAGTTACGGCGAAAAATTCGTCAATTACCACAAGATGGAACAGATGAAGAAGTCCAAATCTAGAAACAACTCCGAGCTCCATCTCGATGAGCACATCCACAGCCCCGGCTCGGAAAGTCCCCGTGAAAGACCGGAATATCTTAGGAGCAACTCCCATCACCATATTGGTCTGAAGAGTCTGCCAGCCTCCAAAATCTTGATTCCCCACGACGGAATTGATGGCACCCCTTTTGCCAACTCCAACTCTTCTCCAAATCACTCGTTCCTTCTTCCTAAAGGCAATTACAATCTTCCTTTCAGTGCTTTCCTCCCAACTAATATTCCAGAAACGGTGGAGGGTTTGCCCTCTGCTTTCGTTCACTACAAACTACACTGCACCATTGAAAGGGGAAGATTCGATAAGCCTATCTCCAGCATCAAAATGATTAGAATCGTTAGAACATTGCATCCTTCCAATTTGAATTTGTCTGACAGCATCGACATTAGCAATACGTGGCCTGGCAAAGTCCAATACAATGTCAGCGTTCCTAGAAAAGGTATTGCAATTGGATCGAGAGTTCCCGTCAACCTCACAATAGTTCCCCTTGTAAAAGGGTTGCAATTGAAGTCCATTACTGGGTCGTTGGTTCAGCACTTCCATTTAATGCATTCGGAAGGAAAATCTCCCGAATGGGAAATTGTTTCAGGAAAACAGGCCTTGCAAGTTCCGGACCAAGATACGCTTGGAACCGACGAGTGGAATATTAAGACCCATTTCAAGGTACCCGACAATTTGAAGCACCTCAATCAAACATGCGATTTGAAGTACGGCATGATTCAAGTCAAGCATCGGTTGAAGCTTTCTATTCAATTAAGAAATCTGACTAAACATGTGAGTGAACTTAGAGCCAATCTTCCCGTTTATGTATATATCAGTTCCCATACTGGACATGTCATTGGCAAGCACTATTCGATTGATACTAGACTGGGATACATCGTCCAGGATAGAACATCCGAAGATATCTGGTTCAAGAAGGATAGAGTTGAAAATCAGCCGGGCCACAGTGCATCCACGGAGAATCTTGCGGAAGAGGAAGATAATGACCTTGACAGAGAAGAAGACGCTCCTCCACTTTATCAGGAACATGTCCACGATAAAGTGTACGATATAAATTCTGCGCAGAGTCCCATGGAGCAGTTTAGAATTCAGAGTGCCGGCAATTCTCCAATTCACTCCGTTGCCGGCTCAATGGCCAATTTGGACAGTTACTTTGACCTCCCACATGCGGTGTCAAGTCATCACGAACCAGATCCAGGCAATCCACTCAAGAGCCCTACTCTAGACGTGCTTTGCAAGGTTCCTTCGTACAATGACGCAGTGGACCAGGAAGACATAGAGGAACAGGAGGAGCCGGCTCCGGTGTATGACGATGGTGACGTTGCCAAACTAGCACAGTCGGTGTCTTCGCTTGATCTTTCAGCCAAAAGGCCATTATCTAAACGGACCTTCTCTGCAGGAAATTTCCGTTCTTTATCGTCGTCTGCTCGGAATTCGGAGGTAAACTTGGCGTCTTTGCTGTCTGGCTCTTCGACTCCTCCACATGACTCGAACCATCACAAGAACCTTCACATGCCTCTCTGGAAATCAAAGAATAAAAAGAGATGATGCCAAATTTGCAGTCACTCGGTGATAGTGTCACGTGATGCAATTCGCGTACTTGCATCATCAACCTTCGCTACTTACCGCGTTATTTACACTTCCTCTTCTCCTTGCATGTCAAGATGCAATTGCCAAAACGGCCTAGTGATCCATTCGAGATCCATAGACTTCAGTCGGCAGCCAATGTGAAGCGAATGAAATTGGCAAATCGCCCCAACTTTCCTGATTCTACTCAAACTGCTCTCCATAATGGGAAGGTCCAGGTACAACGAACCCCACTACAACCAGTCCCTTGTTCAGTCACAAACATGGTGAAAGAAATGAAAAGGTCCATCAGAAACCAAGAATCCAGAAAGCTGAATATAGATGGTGTTGCTATGAAGAATATCGTTCGGGCTGTACTGCAACGCCCATTTGTACCTGGAGCAACACAGGCATCGATACCGATTTCCAAGATAGTTTCGATAGCAGAATCCACAGGATTTTCCAAGGGCCAGCGATTTGGACACAATGCCAGGTATCGGGAGGTCAATCAGATGTTGTTGCAAGCTTTACCACAAGATTGTAGCTCGCGAACGGCAGCTAATCATGTTGTGGTACGAGATTTTGTGGAAAACTTCAAAGTACGCCGTTACGATTACATTGTGACTGATTCTGGAATAGTACGCCTTAAAGATCAGATTCTCAGCAACTTGCGTAACCATCTCCCCTTGTTGAACGAGACATTCTTGGATTCAGAGGAGATGAGGTCGAACAAAGATTATCCTTCGCATGTGGTCTTGGAAGCAAGGCAAATGGGTGGTTTCTTGTATTTTGTGAAGGTACAAAGCATTCACACAAATGAGATTGAACATGTGTTGTTGCCCAAGCTAGATACTCGGTTTCAAATAGTGCCGCACGATTTATTGATCCTTCCTCCAAAATTCGACGCAAAGCACATTATATGTGGGAAGTGGGTCCCTGTGTATTCAGAGTGGCAATTACATGCTGAGAAGCCCATTGATATTAACATTTTCGAAACGAATGAATGATAGCATAGAATTTTACCATATTATCGCCAAATTGTGCGTATCCCTAGTCCATATTTTATATAGCTGTATAAATGGAATTTTAATAGAACTTGAACTGTACTGATATTTCACTGCATTATTGGAATATTTCCGGGTGTAAAAATGTGGGTAATGGTGCTTACTCTGTTGTTGTGGAAACTACGTTGCGAGCACAATCCATGGCATGTGTCCAGAGTAACCATATTCAAAAAATGAGCTTCCCCACCAGGAGTCGAACCTGGAATCTTCTGGTTCCAACCTAGAAGTGGTTACTTAATCGTAGCCAGACGCCTTGACCATTGGGCCATGAGGAATTTGTTGATGACGTAGACCATGCTGTGGAATGTACCTATGTCAATAATAATTTCGACCAAGATAACATAGGATTCAAACTCAGTAATCCTTGGCTTTGTCTGTGTAAATAACTGCAGATTCACATAAAATGAATATGGAAGCAACTTGACTCTGCTCTTATTCTTCCAGTGTAGTTTCTAAGCTAGCGTAAAGCTGTACTTTGTGGATGAATATGAATTCAAAATACAGTTTAACTCAATTTTTTCAAACTCCGAGCATATTATGGAGGGTTGGCCGAGTGGTCTAAGGCGGCAGACTTAAGCTCTGTTGGACAGTGTCCGCGCGAGTTCGAACCTCGCATCCTTCATTATTTTTTGGATTGAATGAACTAGTTTGATATCCACGCAAGTGACTATTCCTGCTGTCATGAATTCTGACACTTTTCAAAAAGTTCTGCACCGATGATAGTGATTTGGTTTCAATAAAATTAATTTAATTTAATTTATTATAAGATACTTTCATATTGAGTTGAATGGAAAAAAAGAATTTTTGTAAAAAAGTGTATTAATTCATGAAAAGAAAAATAAACTTGATTTTGGTAAATTTTCGAAAAAGTAATAACAACCCCAATAATTCGATTATTGTTAGATAAATATCAATGTAAATTCAGAATAAACCGTGTACGACTTACCCTAATCCACGTTCATGTCAACTACACCATAGTACACTCCTCTTCGTCAACAAGGTGCCTGCGTAGCGTAATGGTTAACGCGTTTGACTTCTAATCAAAAGATTCCGGGTTCGACTCCCGGCGTGGGTTCTTCTCCTTGCGGTTTTAGCTCAGTTGGGAGAGCGTCAGACTGAAGAGATTCAGTCACAGTTAATCTGAAGGTCCTGTGTTCGATCCACAGAAATCGCATTTTTAACCCCCACATGATGATGTTGGGTGTTCTATTTTTGTCTCGTGCTGATTCAACATGACTCAAGATGGGGGAGTACTGCATAACGCACTCCGTAAAATTTTGTACTATGCTTCGAGTAATTGCAAGATGGTAGGCGCACTACGACATATGACTAGAGTGATCTTGTCATAAAAGAAGAACAAGCAACAATAGAGCAAACCAAAAAATTGCCCAATTGCCATTTACCCGAGGGTCTGCATCCAAAACCTGGTCCAATTCCAATCCAAATAAAATAAATTTACTCCCGTTTGCTTCTCGTCTATTAGATGTCTGCAATATCGAATTTGGTGTTTCCATACCAAGCGGATTCAGACAGCATTGTGTTGAACAAAGTAGTGTTTGTCGAGGAAAATGACAACCAGAGGTTAAATATCTCCTTGAATGAGAAGAAAGGAGTGGATTCAGCGAAGTTTTCAGGCCAAAGTGTGGTGCAAGACCTAGTGAGTTACATCGAGAACCCTCAATCGTATGCTCAAACCCCGTTACTTATCCGAGTCCCACACAACCACAACAAAGTCAAAATCAGTCTTTCCGTGAAGCCCATTGCAGGAAGTGAAACAAAATCTTTGTTTTTGGTGAAGTCGTACTCCAAAAACGATGACATCGAAACACAGAAGAGGAAGCTACAAGCAGAGGAAATTGATGGATCTGTACCCCAATCGCCAATTAAAAATGTCTATCCGCTGGAACTAGAACTAAGTACTGCCAATAAACTTGAAAGAATCAGCTCCATAGAAACAGCGCAAATCGAGGAGAATTTGGGCGACTTACAAATATCCAAAATCGAGTACAAGCTGTTGCCTGTTGATCAAAGACTTAATGAATTCCAAAAGGTCATAATAAATGATACCTTTAAGCGTGACGAAATTGATGATCATGTATTAAATTTCTTTGCTTGGGAGTACGATCAAGTGGACGATGATTACAAGTTTTTGTTCAAGTTTAATGTCTGGATTGATGAGCCTACATCCACTCCAAGATCTCACGCATCGAATGTTCTTAACTCGATACCCAAAACTTCAGCTGGACTGAACTCCCTTGCATTCAAAAATCACAAGCTCAAGCATCCAAAGTCTTTAAGATTATCTGATTTAAAAAAAAGCTTTCATCTTATAATAGAGGATGGCCCTGAGTTCAGACACAGTTTAAAGAGATATGAAGGAAATTTGACACCATTTAAGAAAGCATGCCAAAATTTGCTTGATGAGTTGAGAGGCTTGGATCATACAATGAGAAGATTACATTCTTTCAAAGTGAGGATTGTTGAATTAATTTCGAGCTTAACTGATCTACTGTTCAATTCCATAATTAAGGAATTAGGGTTTACAGACCAATTCCAAGTCCAATTGAATGGTATCTTTGAACCATTTGAAAGAAATTTGAAGTTCTTACTTAGAGATGTCTTTGACATGAAATTAATTCAAAAGCTATCCCAAATTGCCGTTTCATACGAAGGAAGCTCGTCATCAAGCTCTTCAACTTCTAATGCGTCCACACCTTCGTCTGAACTTTTGCATTTGAAAAAGAATTTTGAAAACAATTCCAAGGATTACTATGCTTGGTTAAATAAGTATCTTTCGAACGACAAGGAAAGGTCTGTTATGAAACTTCTCGCTAAGAGAAAGGCGTTTGAATTGTCAAAATTTGATTATTTAAATCAATTGAACCTGATCACAAACAACCAATACTTGAATCAACTATTGGAAAAACTTTTCAAATTTGTTGACCTTCCTTACGATACCAGCCATCCAAAATTGTTAAGTTTTGACAAATTCAACGATCTTAGATCGAGTCATACGTTATTAAGTGATCAATATCAGATTTATTTGAACGTGATGTTAAGATTTAATAGTGAAAAGTACCAGTTAAGGCAATTAATTGAGGCCAGTCAAACCAATGAAGAATTGACTCGATCCATCAGATATAACAGATTGAGTTTCTTTAAAAGTGTGGATTCTAATAAGGGACCCACTTGTGGTGAATCGCCTGAGATAGGAATTGTACAGGAACCAAAATCATCCGACCTAGCAGTCAGTCATTATGTATTTGATGGCTCAGATACGCTTCCCAGAATTCCTCCACAAATTGATGCGAACACTATTATTACAAAGGAAAATCTTGACATGATATTTACCATTGGATCAGAGAAGTCAAGAGATGCAACCACACTCTCTTCTCCTGTCGACGACCAAAGTTCGGAAATTTCAGGAATTTTGTACACTTTGGGTGGCCAAGGCAAGCAGGGATGGCACAAGGAATGGGTTGTGTTAGACAAGGGCAGACTAAGTGAGTATTCTGACTGGAGAAATGGTACGTCTCCAATTAACAAACCCATTGAAGTGGCGTTATCAAGTGTTAAGGCACTTAATTATGAGAAAAGACAAAATTGTTTTGAAATAATGACTTCTTTGGGCCATAGGCACGTTTTCCAAGCAATCAACTCGGAGGAAAGAGACAAATGGATGAAGGCTTTATATAATGCCGGTCAAGTCGTCAATACATCCAGGTTGCAAAATTATGCAAAGCCGACTGAAAAGGAAAAATCCTCAAAAGATTCACGGCACAAGGAATCAATAGGAAAGTCGGTCAAGGGCAGCATTCGCAAAAATGGAAAACAGAACTTGAAAATCGTAACTGAATTCAAGCCCCCAGTGTTGAACCAGCATGGCGATAGAGTTGCCTCACCTCTTTCGATCACGTCACAGTCCCCTTTTGAGGTGGAAGATACAACTTTGAACACGGTTCGGCAAATTAGCAATTCGAACAATCATATTTGTGCAGATTGTGGTTCGCTAGAATCGGTAGAATGGGTTTCTATCAACTTCTTGGTCAGTTTCTGTGTGAAGTGTGCCTCGTGCCATAGGAATTTGGGGTCTCACATATCGAAGATCAAGTCCTTAAAACTAGACAAGTTTGATAATGAAGTGAAGTTTTTGTTGAGATTCGTGAACAACAAATATGCCAATTCTTACTTAGAAGCGGGCTTTAACGGAGACAGAAATAGTCCTTTAGAGGCATTACCAAGCAGCACACCTACTACTCCAGGACACACACCAGGAAACACACCCACTTCTCCTGATTCCAAGATTGTGAAGCCTGATGCCAACACATCGCATGACGAACGCCTTGAATTTATTCGTTCCAAGTACATCAACAAGCGGTATGTGCAAAAAATACCAGATGTGAACACGGCTTTATTAGAAGCAGTTCAGAAGATCAAGATTCCAGAAGTTGTGCGGGCAATTGGATGTGGTGCAGATGTTAATGTACAATTACAGATTCCTGCCAACTCCAAACGCGATGGATACCTCATGTCAGTTATAGAGTACTCATTGAGAAAGTTTGTTGAGATTCAAGAAGGCTCGACCACAGTGCCACCACGAAAGCTTTTCGTGATTAGCGAGTTCCTCATCTTGAATGGATGCAAGACTGATAATATCAATTTCCACAAGGAGTGGTTGTCGGACGAAGCGTTGGACTACTGGAAACAGAGAAGAATTAGTCTAGGTGCGGAAGTGTAGAATTTCGCAGTCATAAAACAATACCATATTCAATGCATTGTAAAACGTTGTAGGTGTGCAATAAGCATGGCTTGAAGGTTGCAAATTTCTGGTAAAACAAACACCAAAAATAAACATGGCTTTGGATTCATCCAAGGGCTTTTTGGTGGCATGGATATCCCAATATCCATACATCTATTTGTGGCTGCGAAAACCTTCTGTGGTACAACATCCTTTATGACCATCACCACAACACCACCGCAACAACACCCCCACCCTATTACGTCGTACCAGTTCCACGAGTGCATAGGAAAGGGGAATTTTGGAGACGTTTATCGTGCCAGCCGAGGAAACCAGGTTGTAGCCATTAAGGTTCTTAACCTAGACGAGGGTCGCGATGATATCAAGGTGATCGTCCAGGAGATCCTGTTCTTGTCACGGCTATCGAGTCCATACATCACCAAGTACTATACCACGTTTGTGCATGACGTGAATCTCTTTATCGTCATGGAGTATTGTGGAGGGCGATCGGTGTCGGAATTGCTCAAGCATCACAAGAGCATTCCGGAAGAAATAGCTAGTTACGTCATGCGGGAGGTGCTACGAGGATTGGTGTATTTGCATGGGGAGGGCAAAGTCCACCGGGATATCAAGCTGGCCAACATCTTGTTGACGGAGAATGCAGAGGTCAAGTTGGCCGATTTTGGAGTCAGTGGAGAGCTTTCACATACCCAAGTTAAGCGCAATACGTTTGTTGGCACGCCGTACTGGATGGCCCCAGAAGTGATAACGCGACGCAAGAGTGGCGGGGGCTATGACCAGAAGGCCGACGTGTGGTCGGCGGGAATCACCACCATGGAGTTGGTGACGGGATCGCCGCCGCTAGCGCAGCACGACCCTATGAAGATACTTTTTGAGATTCCAAAAAACAGGCCGCCAGTGCTAGAGGGAGACTATCATAGCCACACCAAGGACTTTGTGCGGTACTGCTTGATCAAGGACCCCAACAGGCGACCTGCGGCGTCCAAGCTCCTCCACCACCAGTTTGTGCATGCCAGCCGCCATGCCCAGGGCAAGTTGGCACGAATGGTGAAGGAGCTTGGATCCAAGACAGTGAGGCCTCGCTACAGTTTCAGTGTGGAAATGGAGGTGTCGAGCTCGCCTACTCCTCCACAAAAGATATGGGACTTTCGCAGTACGAGAGAACAAGAGCAGCCACCTATTGTCAGGGTACCTACTGCTGTTCCTGCTGCTGCCAAGTATCCCAAACAACTATTGTTCTTTTGTCTTGAGCAGGTGCTAGAGCGCAGCCGTACTCCAGCCACCCGCAAGACGGTGCTAGAGTTGGTACAGTATGTAGACGAGTGTGAGAAGGCCCAGCCAGGCCTTTGCGCCGCGTTGGTGGAGGAGATTCAGCAGGCGAGGATGGAATAGCCGTGGCACGAGGCCGGGGCTGGGTCAGTGGGACGAGAGGATCTGGATCGACTGATCAGAGCGTACTTTTGCTAGCTTCCAATACATGAAACATGGAAACCAATAGTCTGGAGACAATGGTGGCTTTACCGAGATGCGAAGATGCGAAGATACTCACCAGAAAATGGTGTAGTTGGGATAATGTGGGTGAAGATAATGTGCGCAGAGGCAATTAGAGGTACATAATAATGGAACCTAGGATCCATAGATCCTAGGAAGTATGATCCCAGGAAGTGTGGATCCCAGGAAGTCGGTTGATAGAATAGGTTCACACGGAGTATTGTTCAGGAAGTGCCGGATCTGCACCACGGCTCTTTCTCTACTACCCCATTCCCTCTATCTCCATACAGTCTGCTGTTTGAAAGATAGGCCCCAGTGCAGAGGCGCGATTCAGACACCGGAATCGACGCACCAGCCCCGGACTGTGAGTTGGAGCACAATTGGAATCTGGGTCCTTCGACATGGCATGGGGCTATTGTTCAGAGACGACGATGACGACGATGACGACAACAACGACAACGACGACGACGGACTTTTCGTCGTCGTGGTTCTTTGCAGATCCAATATCAGCTCATCCGTTGCCAACTATAACTTTGAAGAAGCGAATATGATAACTCCGATATCATGCAACGTGGAAAATGGGAACCCGTGTAGCAGAAGTAGAGAGCACGGATCTCCGCAGTAGCACTCTAGCATTGTAGGATTGTAGGATTGCCGGGATGCTTCGTTGCCATGACCGGCAGGCTGGCTGGGCTGAAGCTACACAAACGTCGTCCAGGCCCCAATTGGAACAAACTCTTCTCCGTTGCTCGGCCAGTGCTATTGTTCTCGTATTGTTCCCTTGCCTGGCCAGATCAGTCGCGACGCGAGTTGCAACCTTTCTCCTTCGCCCGCGTTATTTGACGTAGAGAACGTTTCTGGAGTCAAGTGTCTAGGCACATTAACCAAGGAAATGAGACCATGCTCCAAGAACATTGAATCATGAGCATTCCAAGGATGAGCATTCCATGGATGAACATTCCATGACCATGTCTTTCTCCAACCATTTTTTCATTCTCTTTCTTATTCTCATTCTCATTCTCATTCTCATTCTCATTCTCATTCTCTCATTTCTCATTTCTCATTCACCCTCTTATTCTCTCATTTCTCTTCACATCTCCCCACTCGTCAATGCCTTTGTCATGCCTCGGGTTCCTTGCCGGCCACTAGCCCTAACCTCTGACTAACCCGGTGCCTTGCCCGCGCATTTCCGCCCCCCACCCACGCCAGCGCTTCCACGTGAACAATAAACCGCGTCTGTTTGTTTCAGGAGATAAAACTTTTTGCGTGTCGTGGTACTTATATCAATTGCCCCAATTCCCACTGCGAATCACTTCCAGGAAGAGCAAAACATGTCTCTGACCAACCACTTGCAAGTACCGGGGACGTCGGGCCTGGCGTCCACTGCGACCAGTGCCAGTGCCAGCGCCAGCGCCACTGCAGCAAACGTCTCCTCCACATCCTCCTCCACCCTCATAGGCAGCCCCCACCCCCACACGCCCCGGGGCCAGAGAACCATCAAGTCCATGACGCCCACCTTCAGCTTCGGCCTCAGCTTTCTGCCCTCGTTCCAGTTCAACCTGCCCATCAACTCTGCATCCCCCCACAAGCTCTTTCCCCTGTGGAAGCGCAAGCAGGAGCTCTTTCCCTCGCTTCTGACGCCGCCAAACTCCTCGCGCGTCTCCTCCAACAAGTTCCTCGACCTGTTGAAGAAGGACGACGACGACTTGTGGTCCACGCTCGGCGGCGACTCCAACCTCACCTCGCTCTCGTCCATCTACGAGGAGGGCAAGGAGTTCTTGACCCCCAAGCGTCTCCACAAGCTCTCCTCTTCGTCCGATCCACTGTTGACATCTTCGCACAACCACCTGGCGCGCGCTGCCGCCGCTGCCCCCAGCCCCTCCAGCGCCACCCACACCAGCCCCGACATCTCCAACACTAAGACCGACGCTGGTGCCACTGCATCTACCGCCACCACTGGCCCTTCCACCGACACCGACACCCACACCAGCAATGGCTCCACTGGCTCCACTGGCTCCACTGGCTCCACGGGCTCCGATTCCTCTGCCCCCGACGCTTCCACCGCGGCGAAAAACTCTCTCGCCTACAAACCCCCCCTTGCGGTGGCCACCCCCGAAAAGTCCCACCACGCGCGCAGCACCAAATCGCTCGAGTCGTCGCCCGCCCTCCGCGCCATCAAGCCCAAGACCGACGCCGCCGCCGCCGCCGCCGACCCCAAGGCCCGCCTCGACCTCTCCATCTCCAACTCCATCAAGCGCAGAAAGCTCTCGTCCGCGTCGCTCTTGGACTCGCCGAACAACTCCATCGCGTCGCAAATCGACTCCACCATCGACTCGCCCCTTCCAAAACGGTCCGGGGCGCGCATCGCCCCGCCCCTGTCCTCCACCACGCCCGTCACCGACATAGGCGACAAGGTGTGGTATCCCGAGCTCGACGAGGTGTTGATCAAGTGCTTCTTGAAGTACCGCGATTTTAGAACAAACCATACTGGCTATAGTAGTTCTTCCATCCTCAAGAACACCTCGCAGAACAGGGTCCTTTCGCGCATGGTGCTAAACAAAACCGGCATTCTCAGAACCTCAAAACAGATCTCGTCGCGTTTGTTCCGCTTGGCCAAGTCCAAGAAATTGGACAAGGTCACCAAGAGCCACAAGTACTCCACCACGCCGTCGTCGTCCTCCGCCAACAAGTCCGTGGTCAACGACACCCTCGACGATATCGACGAGTTGATCCAGACCCCCTTCGAGCATCTCATCACCAACTCCACCTACACCTCGGCCGCCGCGTCCGCGTCCCACGCGTTGGACTCCATCAAAACCAACGAAATCATCGACCATGAGTTGGATCTTCTCCTCTCGTCCCCCAAGCAGCGCCATGCCATGTTGCGCTCCTTCAAGTTGTCCCCCAAGGCGTTGAAAATCGACCACAAATACGGCCCCTCCGCCGACCTGGTGCATTCCTTCACCTCGATGTCCGCATGCTTTGAGTCGGCCATGACCCCGGCCAATTTGGCCAAGACCAACCCGCTCCTCTCGTCCTCAATCATGGACACCTTGAAAGGTGACAATATCCCCGTCTGGATGGTCAAGCACACGCTCAATATGAATGTTTCCAGTAGTAACGAACCAGAATCGTCCTCCATTTCCCCATTCAACCCCTCCAGCTACACCAAGGGGTCGCTCGACTTGGCTAATGGCTTTTTCGAATCGTACATGAAGTTGGATGCAAGAGTCACCAAGTCGCTCGAGGATCAAGAATCCCCATCCATTCTTGACTGGAAATGTTTGACCAAGGTCTACGATCACAAAAAAAGCACCCCCTTGGTGCATCAGATGGACCTAGTCAACGGATACTACTCCATCGACCAGAATAACTATGAGCTCCAAGTGCCGTTCATGAAGCAATTCTTCGCCGGTTACTTGAATTTCCTCTTGAATGGCTCGGACTTCACCAACGAGAAGTTGACTGTGGTTCAAATTCTTTACGACAACGTGCACAATGACTTTGAGCCCATTTCAAACAAATTCAGTGAAAACAAGTCGCTTGTTTATGGGTACTTTGTTCACGAATTTAGCTTTGGCACTAAGATCAGCGGCACGACTTTCAACATGATCTCGTTGGTAAACAACCCATCTGAAGAAGTGCTTGGAAAGGCGAATGAGGCGTACGATGAAAGAGAGGACGATAACGAAACAGTAATCGCCGATTCATCCCCATACAAGGTTTCTCCCAAAGAGTCCGAATCCCACAAGTCTCCAGTTAAATCTGTTCGCCAATTGTCCATTGACGCAAACAAAGCCAATGCTAACAACTTTAACATTGCGCAGGCTCCTTTAACTGCTCCAATTTATAACTCGGCTGTTGTTCAAAAGTTCAACCAAAACATGTTGAATCAACAGGAGTTTATGAGACTCAATTTAGATTCTGTGTCCAAGGATAACAGAATGCCACAACCTCACGATTTCCCACCTCAAGTTTTACATTCCCATTCTACAGGCAATATCCACCAAAGTAAACCAATGAGTACCTCACAAATGTCTCATCCTTCCTCATCCCCTCCAATGGAATCTCCAATCTTGAGAGCCAAATCTATTCCCGGTCCTGGACATCCTGCTATTGCATCTTCTACACCCTTGCGTGACTCGGTTTTGCCTGCAAATTCCATGAACTTGAATTTGAACCAGAACATGAACATGAACATGAATATGAACATGAACCCAAACTTGAGCATAAACCCCAACATGAACATGAACGTGAACCCCAACATCAACCAGAATATCAACCAGAATATGGGCATGAACATGAATATGAGTATGCAGAACAACCACGCTCAAAGCTTGAACCATAATCAAAATCAAAACCAAAACCAAAACCAAAACCCAAGTGTCCAGCTAGGCCAGTCATCACAGCAGTTGATGGTGAACCTCGGCAATGGATTTGTTCCATTCAATTCCTTGCACCCTCAAATGCAAGAGCAGTACATGCTGGCCCAAAGGCAATTCGAAATGCAGAGACAGGATCAACAAAAAGTATACTCCCAGCAATTCGAGCAGCCAGCCAACGTGATGCCCCAAAACTTCGGTGATGTCAACATGATGCCAAATATGGCAAACGGGATGTTTGCTGCAAACCAGCCGTACGCGCCCAATCTTATGCCAGGGGTTCCGGCACAGCCGGTTGTGCCTATGGCCGCAAACCAGCCGGTGCTGGACCCAGTGGGAATGCCAGCCGCGTTGTCCTTCAAAGAGAACAAAGAAAACATCAAGCCCAAGGAGATCAAGTTCGGCCCAATTCTCGAATACGATCCTTCCAAGGACTCTAGGAAAATCCAGCAGGCCAAGCCTTCCAAGCAGAATGCCGGGATTCACCGGTTCCCCATAAATACTCCTGTCAGCATGTACAACCCCAAGAGAAAGTGAAGCGTGTGTGCAACACGCTTCGCTGCCTACATCATCTTCATTTCTTTCCCTTTATTATTATTTGCATTTTTGGCATTATATTTCTCCTGTCGACGACAACTTCTTCCTGACCATTATTGTGTATTGTTAATATGTTTTATCTGGATTCTATCTGCGATTCCTACGCCTGTAGACTAAAGTTCAGGAACTTTCGGAACCTTTTTTGCTAGCGCGAATTGCCTTGTGCACAGTATATCTACTTACTGTTGCTGAAGTTTCATCGTCTGTCTCATTACCCCAATCCCGTTACTTTTTTGCCTTTTGCGGGCTTAGGCGTTCTCTTCTGGTGAATGTTGTTGACTTCCACAAAAGTCCTACTTGCGTTACCTCTTTCAATCGCTTCAACTGCTCTTCCCCCACAACAACCCACGACATGACATCGCACCCACAGTCCGGAGTCGACTCCGGCCCATCGGCCCATAAACACACGAGTCAGCAATCAACAAACACAACTCAAGCATCCAGCACCTCCCAAGCACCCTCCAAGTCAGAAAATGCCACCAATGCTGCCAATGAACGCAAGGATGGACCCCATTCTGACAATGCCGCCCCTAAGCCAGACGCCAGTGGCAAGCCCAATCAAACTACAGAGTCTCTCGGAGGCGCCACCAGCAACACCGCCAACTTCTCCAACACCTACGACCCCAGGAAAACAAACCCTGCCTACAAGCAATTCAAGTTGATATCGGTCAGTTTCAAGGAGGCGGCCCTCGACTCCCCCAGTTTCCGGGCTGGCGTCAACCATTTGGACAACCAGATTAGCAAGATCGAAAAATGGCTTCTTGCCATCGTTTCCTCCGTCAAGAAGATCCCCCGCTACGCAAAGGAGTTACAGGCATACTGTAACTCCTTCTTGGAGCACTTGGTGCCTGCCTTTTTGCAGGACGGCCTCATCGACCAGGAATACACCATGCTCTCGTTGCAGACCACGTTGCAGGGTCTCAAGGCGTTGTGGAGTGTCAATCTCTCGGCATTGAATGTCAACTCCTACGTCATCGAGAACCTTAATCTCATCGTGTCCAAGAACGTGAGCCAATACAAAGAGATCAGAAACAACTACCGCACCTTCCAAGAAAAGCACGACAAGTACCTTGAAATGTACTTGTCCACCCCCAAGACCAAGGAAGCCACCGGCGTAATGGAAGATGCCAATGAATTTTACAATGTCAGAAAGGAGTATATCCACGCATCTCTCGACTTGGTGGTGGAATTGGCTACCTTGGGAAACCTTTTGGACAAGGTCTTGGTGGGATTGAGTTCCGACTTGTGGAAGAACAAAAGATCGGCCTTTACCTCAGGCTCCAATGCTGCTTTCATTAAGGAATCGTGGATGAAAATCAACAGGATTAGAGGGTGGTGTGATTCCTACTCTTTGGCTGTGGAAAAGCTCACTATCGATATGGATTTAGCCAGAAATCAGGTGGAGGAATCATCGACTCACCAATTCGCTCCTTCGACCAACCCAAATGACTACAGGACGTCATTGATAAACCAGAAGTTATTGGACAGCATAGATGAAAGAGGTTTCGAGAAGCATGGATATTTATACATGAAAACATGGACCGAGAAATCTTCAAAACCTATTTGGGTAAGAAGATGGGCCTTTATCAAAAGTGGAGTTTTTGGATTATTAGTTCTTTCCCCATCCCAGACTTTTGTTCAGGAAACCGATAAGATTGGTATCTTGCTATGCAATGTTCGCTACACTCCAAACGAGGAAAGAAGATTTTGTTTCGAGTTGAAAACCAGTGATTTAACAATTGTTTTCCAAGCAGAAACCTTGATTGAATTGAAGTCATGGTTGAAAGTATTTCAAAATGAGAGGAACCGTGTTCTTCAAAGTTCTCACGAAACTGGCGATAAAGAACTATTCAATATTGCTTCAGGAAGATACCCTCCAATAATCAGTGAATTTTCATCCACTTTGCAAACAAGTATGGATCGTGAACTCACAAGTACAAGAGTTTCCCATCATTCAACTGGCCAAATAATCACGCCTAGTAATCTTGCTAAGCATATTGAAAAGAACGAGAAGGTCTTTTCAAAGTATGTTTACAATCAAATTTTGCAGATCAAACCCCCCATTACTACGGACACTACGAAATCGTCAATCTTATCCTATAGTTTGGTTAGTCCTACTTTCGTACCAACTGCTTTGACAGCCAACCTCTGGGGTTCGGTGAATTGGGGTATCTACTATTTGCATAATGCTACGACAGACGAGCAACGTGCCGATGAATATTTGATTCAACAGGATACTCAATTGATTCAACAGCAACAACAACGTCGTGATTCGGGAGTTTACTATCCACATTATTATCCCAAAGATCTCATTCCATTAGATATTCAAATGAGAGCTTTATTCGAAACAGTTGTCCAACCAGGTGAATATTGTCTTCTCTCATACCGGTGTATTTGGTCAGCCAACTCTAGACAAGAATTGAGTGGTAGATGCTTCATTACCAACAATCATGTCTATTTCTATATGCAAGCTTTGGGATTTGTGACATTGTTCAAAGGTTATGTCGGTAATATGGTTTCAGTGGAGTATAGAAGTCAGAAACAATTCGATATGGTGAAGCTCTATACCATAAACGGTGTGATTAAGATGAAATTATTCCTTGATGATGGAAAGGCAATGAAAAGGAAGCTCACATATTTAATTGATAATAAGGTGAGTGACAAACCCAAGTTGACCAAGGAAATTTTAGTCGAGTTCCTGAAAATTGATGAAATTCTACAACAAGAGAAGCTTGAAGAGGAAATGGAAAATTCCGGATTACCCAGAACTTCTCCTACGCCAGGAATTATAGTTTCAAGGCCCGATCTTTTGGAAAGAGCCAATACCGAGCCAACTAAATCCGAAACAAGATTAGCCAGCACAAGTCTCTACTCGAATTCCGAGAATAAAGAAATTACTGGAGACCAAAGGAGCAGATCAGGTACCATTGAAGGAAGTGTGAAAGATGAATTTTCAAATGAATCTCAATTCTTTTTGAAGCCAAGACTGGTGCGTCGTAAATCGTCTACTTTTAACACCGACTCATTGGTTCAAGCATCTTCGAAATCATCGTCGTACCGGATTGATTTTTCAGATGAGTATAGCTTATTGGGCGAGAGAACATACATGGTTCCCGCCAAGGCTGCTTTCCATGCTCTTTTGGGTGATCACTCAACGTTGCTTAACGCTCAAACCACTTTTGGAAAGCTTGAAAGTGTCATGAGAAAACCTTGGATAGTCCTTCCTGACCAAAAATTGAAGCGAACTTTCAATACTGTGGCCAACTACAACAAGAAGAGATGGGTTATTCAGGTTTGTCAGACAATTGACAATTTGGTTGATGATGAATATTATACTTTCACTCATACAAAGTCTTCCTTTAAATTTGCAATTGGTTCCCCATTTACCGTCGACTATAAATTCGTTATTCTTAAGGTTTCTGGAGCAGAGACTAAGATTTACACTTATGTGAGGAGAGCCTATACTGGAAAGCTGATTTTCAATCCACTCGTTGAATCAATTTGCCAAACTCTTGCTTTAAATAATAACACCAAGTTCCACGAGGAATTGACCACCGCGTTTGACGAGATTGGCATACATGGAACAACAGTTAAGGCAATTTACGTGTACGGTAAATTGAGTCATTCAGATAGTATTGAAGATCTAAGAGAAGAAGAAGAGAATAATAAGAAATTGCCAATAATGAGGGTTAGCTTTTCGCATTTGACCAATTTGTTCATCCAACGGATAATGTTTGTCGTGTTGTCATATTTCTTAGCTTTTACTCAATTGTTAGGAAATGTTGCTGTTACATTTTACAAGAGCTTGAAAATGCAGACCATATTACTCTTGATTATATTTGTTTCCGTCGTATTGAACTTATTCTTGATGGGAAAAACAACACACTCATTCTGGACAGTCAAGAGGGCCAATAAGATCGCGTATGACTATATGACCAAGGATCCTTTGATGTTGCAAAGAGCTATTTATTTGAAAGATACCCAAGAATTCTTTGAAAAGGATAGACTTCACAATTTCAATAACTTCGGAAATGCCAATGTCACTTTGGACCGTGACGGTAAAGATTCTTCTAATATTTCAACTACTTGCTTCAATAACTTCAAGAATAGTTCGTTTGTCATCAATTACAAAGATACTACTTATTGGGAACATGACTACGGAGATGAAGAAACGAAGAGGGTTGCCAAAGAACTTAAGAAAGCATTCCAGGAAATTGGAGTGAAGAGGCATAAATTACTAGTTGAACTTGAAATCTTAAAGCTGATTGAAGTCCTGATTGCCAAAGCTGAGTGGAGAAACTGGTTATTAAATGAAATTCAAAGATGTGATCTTGTTCGCAGTACTATCATTAGTAACCTTGCATTTAACCCCAAAGATACAGACACTGCAGATATTGGTGATGGTATTCAAAAATTGGTCGAGTATTGCGAAGGATGCCTAACAGAATTCAAACAAATCGACATCATCTAGGAGAATAGGAATTATTTAGAGATATTAGTATCATTTTTGACAGATTTTGTATAAAGTCTGAACTATGTATAATTATAATCATAATGCAAATTTTTAAGTAGAAGTTCCCGCTCTACTGCTATATTTAAGAATTTTGAGCTTAGTTCTAGTCTCAAAATCCACGCTTTGCCAATGCATCAGCGATGTGGAGGTAAAGCGCAATTGCATTGAATTTGGGAGTCTGGTTGAACAAGTACCTATCAACTACAGTTCGAGTTTTGTTGGTCCAGTTGATCAAGTCCAAATGATCGACCTGATCCAAGGTGCCTAGGTACTTACCCCATTTCGAGCTCTCAACACTTACCATTCCATCGTTATCCAATAGCGAAGGCTTGATTTTTTTCAAATCTTGGTATACATCGATGGCTTTCCTTTCTCCTTGGTGCTTTCCAAGTTTTTCCTTTGCAACTTCCTTGCCAACCTGATACCTCAATATTCTCCAAGTCAAATTGAACACATTGAACCATTTAGGTACAAATTTAGCCCCGTATGAAAAGTACTGGACGTTGGGGTCGTCGGGCACATTTTCGTTGAACTGCTTCATGCTAGCAGTTGAAAGTTCATGCACTGATTGAGGACAGAAAGCACTAAGAAATGAGTTTTTTGAAACAAAGTCCACTATGAAATCGGCGCATTCAGAACCATGGTGTGGGGTTGAAATGGTAGTTAAGGAAACGACTTGGTACTTTTTGGCGTCGTTGATTTTCGAGATGAGGTACCTTCCATCTAAGCCTCCCATTGAATGGCTGATCAAGTTGACTTTTATAGGAGAGTGACTATGATGAAGCCCATTACTTCCTCTCAGTGCCATATTATTTTCTGCTCCTGTATTATTGGAGATCGTTTCTTCTGTCTTATTGTAGTTCTCTGCTCTTGATTCTTCTATCTTATTGTAGTTCTCTCCTTTCGTTTCTTCTGTATCATTGTAGATCTCTGCTTCTGATTCCGTCTGCTGGAGAAGTGCACATTGCTTGTTGATGAAGGCATTGAGCATCTTGGCCCGTTGCTCAATTGTGCCGAAAGGTGGCACTCTTCCTATGAGCACGGTTCCGCCTAGTTGTTCTAGCGACTCTCTTATTCCGTACCAGTAGTCGAGCAGAAAGAGGCCCGAAACCACGGCCTTTGTCTTGCGATGTGAGAGCCACGACGTAGGTAGGCTCAATTGGTCGAAACCAGAGAAGCCATGACATAGCACTATGGGATAGTGTGGAGCTTCGTAATGGTCTCGTAATTTCAGGTAATCCACCAGGGCCGAGTGTTGTTTTGAAGTGGTTTTGCCATCGTGGCTTTTGTGGGGAACTTTGAGCTCCTGTTCCTTTTCGAGGTCAATGACAGGCGATTGTGTCTTGGACTGATGTCTCACATGCTGGTACCAAGGTATAGGTCTGTATACACGGGGCACTGGGCCAATAAGTCGAGATTTCACCACGATCATGGATGTTGCTAGTATTTGTTTTTATCAGTTATGATACTCTAGTATTATCAGGTGTATTTTATTGAGAAATCATATGTACATACATGCGCAGTGAGTAACGTGCACTTTGCACCATTGGCACCATTGGCACCATTGGCACCATTGACATCATTGGCATCATCTGGCCATGGACTTGACCATCAAGTCCTTGACCACATCAAGCATGTTGAGCGACTTCATGCCGATGCCTCTAAGCAACACCAATGGGTAGAAATCGGTGGAGAAGATCTTGTGGAGTTTGTCACAAACTCCTAAAATCATACTGTTGGCAGGCCAGGCGTTGGAGACGTAGGGCTCAAGAACAAGCGTGGATCCAATATCCATGCCTCTTTCCACGCCCTTTTCCAACGCCTCCACAAGGGCCGCCACGTCCGATTGGCCCATGTTCAAGCCCTGACCCGCCAAAGGGTGGATGGTATGGGCAGCGTCTCCAATGAGAGCCACTCTAGGAGCAACGTAGGTGTCGGCATGCGACAACTTCAAGGGGAACTTGGCCCGGGAGTTTTCGATCACCTCCACCACGGGCAAGGGGTACATTTCCTCCAACTCCGAAAGCTTTATCTTGGATCTTCTCCATTCGATCTCCTCGATGACCGAGGCATCGGTGGGATCCTTCTTCAACACGCCGTAGATGTAGTTCAAGTCCACCTCGTCCAACGTCATGGCCGCGTTGACAAGATTCACAAAGATCTCGGGCGTCACCTTCACCAAGATGTCCGACAACTCGGGGGTGCTGGACCACACTATGGTGGCATTCTCTTCCGACAACGGCAAGATGGCCAAGGGCCCCGTGGTCAAGAACCGCTGCCATCCGATGGAGCGGAAGTCCTCGTACTGCAACTTGACGGTGGCAACCACGCCAAAGCGGTTGTACTGCCATCCTCTCGACTCAATGCCCAGGAACTTTCTCACGGGCGAGTTGTAGCCGTCGGCTCCCACCAACAACCTGGTCTGGATGCTCTCGCCATTGTCGAGCTTCACGATGGGCCAGTCCAAGCCCGGGCCGCTGGCCGGCTCGGCCATCAAGTCGTGGCCCACCTCCGCCTCGTACGGATGCACAATGTCCAACACCTTGGTCTTGTCCAACACCGTGGAGTCGCCAATCTCATCGACACGCGCCAACAACGAGCTCTGGATGTTGATGTTCTCACACATCACGGCCAAAACGCCGCTGCCGCCGTCGGTAGTGGCGTCAAACTGGATCCTGGCGTCCTTGTCCTGCGAGTCGTAGGCGCAGATCAGGTTGTAGAGCTTGATTCTGTCCTGGTTGATGTACTGCCAGCTGCCAATGCGCTCTTGCATGAACTCCACCGATTGTGGGGTCAACGACACCACCCGGTTGGTGTACTCTTCTGGAGGGTCCTCGCCAAACTTCCTTATGGGGTCCAAGCTGCCGCCTTCGATTAACGTGCACTTCAAGTGACGGGTCTTGTGTGAGCTCTTGAGCGACGCCAACAACGACAATCCGGCAGGTCCACCGCCGACTATCACCACGTCCTGTAACTTGGTGACATTTGCCGCGTTGGTTGCCGCCGTGGCCAATCTTCTAACGGCACTGAACATGTTGTGGAGTGTAGATGTATTCTTGTGAAGTCTTACGATTTTATTTGAGAAGGCGTATGCACTACGATCGAGAAGAATAGTTGGAGCTGCAAAGAGGGAGATATAAGAGGATGAAGAGTTTTAGGCTGATAATGGTGATACTAAGATGGTGATAATCGTGTGGTGATAATCGTGTGGTGATTCTAATATGGTGATTCTAATATGGTGATTCTAATATGGTAAATGCAATGTGGTGAATATAATGATCTCGTAAATGCATATGGTTTATCTAGTAAATGATATGTTTCATCTAGTAATGTTATGTGACCACAGCTAGAAGTGGATGTTAATAATATATACAATTCATCACTACATCCAGTACGACACATCTACTCACTTGGCCATTTTTTTGCGTTTTATTATTTTTCTGTATGACGAATTTGCTGTATTGGTTTAATTTTTACTGTATCACAAGGTTGAAAAAGGCTCACGTCTTGGGAATATTCTCCAACTTGACCTTTCCGCTCTCGATCCAGTATGGGTCCATCAACTTGTCCTTCTCTTCGTACATGATCTTGTAGGAAGTCTTGATGGTTCCGTCACTCACACCGGTCTTGTCGGAAATCTTGGAGGGAGGCAACTCGGCCCCAAAAATCAACGCCGCCATGTAGATCACCGTGGCTGCAATGGTGGTGGGAGATCTACCCGCCAAAACACCCACCTCCTTACATCTGCGCGCAATGTACTCGGCTCCATTGGTAACCTGTTGGCCGAGACCCAAGTGGGAACAGAAACGGCGGATCAAATCCTCGGCCGAAGTCTGCGTCGTTTGAATGTTGTCCGTTCCGAACATGTCGTTGGTTGGATCGTGGGCATTCTTGTCCTGCATCACCTGTCGGATAATCTTGAACACTTTACCGATCTCCTTTCTATGCACATTGGTCAAGGCCCAGATTTCCTTGAAGGATCTGGCCACCTTCGCCTTACGGCAGCCGATGAAGATAGCGGCCGCCATGATCGACTCTTGCGACTTACCTCTCAAAGGACGCTCGTCGTACACCATTTTGTACACCTCCTTGGCGCTGTCCTGGACAATCTTGGGAAGCTGGTAGCCATCGCACATCTGGGAGATCTTGGCGTAGGCGGCGGACAACGCGTTATCCTTCTTGTCCACGATGGACTTGGACTGGGCTCTGTTCAACTCCTTACCGGCACGGGTGTTGTCCGGGTTGTAGGAGATCATGGTGGACAAGTTCTCCGAGTCCAACAAGGGGTTGCCGGCGTCACCCACACGACTGGGGTCGTCTCCGTTCTGGTCGTCGTTGCTGAAGGTTCTCCATTCGGAACGGGTGTCCACCACCCTGTCGCTAAGGACCAAGCCGCAACTTCCACACACGATGTCTCCCTCACTAAAACGCTCGATCAAGTCGGGAGGGAAGATCTTGCACTCGGGACACACCAAGGTGACGTTCAAGTTGGGGCCCTGGAAGGCCTCTTCCGCAGGAGCTGCCACACTGGTAGCTGGTGACATGGGACTCTGAGCCTGTGGTTGACGGAGCAGCAAGGCTGGCTAGTTACTGAAAAGTAGCCTGGGAGAGTTGGGCAGTCGGCGCGATCACAATCAAGTGATGCTGCAGCGTAGTATGTGTGTGTCGGTGTCGTTGCTGTGCTGGAGTCCAGTACAAACACTGTATTACCAAAAATTTGTCATTGGCATAATTTCAGGGGAGGTCGTGCGCGGCACACGAGTCATGGGCTGTTGCTGCAAGACGGTAACATAGGATGGATGGGAAGAGTGTTGTGTAGATACGGTGGAGAGTGTAGTCGATGGTCAGTGGCTTCAGTTATGTGCATGATGACTCAGTACATCAAATTGCAGTAAATTGTTTGGGAATCTCGGATTTGGAATAGACGCCACAGATGCAATAGAATGGACATGCTAGAATGAAGGGGCTATAATGAAGAAGCCAGAATGAATGAACTTGCAGTAGAATCAACATTCTATAGAATCAACATGCTAGAATGAATAGTGCTATAATTAATAGACGTATAGATCAACGCTGATGACACAGATTATATGGATGGCATAGAATATATTTCATACTCATGGACTCATAGATTATAGATAGACTCATAGGTCATAGACTCATAGACTCATAGATCATAGATTATAGATAATAGATAATAGATCATAGATCATAAATTCATACACTCATATTGACATCGGAGCTGGTGGAGAAGTGCACGGAGTGAAACGCAGCAGAAAGGATAAGTGCGATTGAGTAAACTGGTTTAACAATAAGCGAAAGTACGAATAGTGAGACTAATTGTAGTGAATAGTGAGACTAATTGTAGTGAATAGTGAGACTATTGTAGTGAGAATAGTGAGATTACTTGTACAGTAGAACAGTAAAGTGACTGGTGATAGTGACGGTGATATCATTCTCTGACCTTGCTGGTGACTCCATCTCATCTCCGACGTTTCCATCCACACTACGTCATCTGCCTATCCGTCCGGCCCTGCTACTTTAGCCACTTGTGCAGATTTGAGTCAACTTCATGCGACTCATCTCATGGTTCATGTCCATGCAACAAATGACACCTCCATCCGACACCATAGAGTCGGACGTGCCGGGAACAAACAGACATAATACAGACATAAACTCACTACACAACAATATGCACTAATCGACTACACTAGTGCAACGAGTGTTATTCAATTCAATTCACCACTTTCACCTTTCTCTTTCCCTTCCCTTCCCTTCCCTTCCCTTCCCTTCCCTTCCCTTCCCTTCCCTTCCCTTCCCTTCCCTTCCCTT